>JAYDZE010076948.1:0-25045 GCA_034509125.1 Monilaria moniliformis
CACATTATGTAAGATGAGCTAAATAAACTAAGATAGCAAAAATTATGTAAATATATGCGATTAAAAAAGTAAATAAACGATAACAAATTTTTGGTCCGTGCATAGCACGGGTGGCACACTAGTTAATTTTAATAACCAAGATAGCTGGCCTGGAGTTGTGAGTTTTCGTTGCATCGGGTAAGCTAATATTTTATGGTCAGTCTTCACAGTGAAATATCAATTTCCCAAGTTATGGCCCCAATGTATCACAACAGATACAATAGCAAGCAATTCTTTGTCAAATACTGATAGTTGTTTAAGTTTAAGTGATAAGAACTTGCTTATAAAGGCTATAGGATGGTCACTTTGCATCAACACAGCTCCAATGTCATTAATAGATGCATTTGTTTCAACAATGAAAGGCTGATCAAAGTCTGAAAGATCCAAGACAGGAGAATGAATCATAGCTCGTTTGAATTCCTGGAATTCCACCTCTGTATTTTCGTTCCAGTTAAACCTATCATTTTCCAAAAGTTCAGTTAATGGTTTACTCATTTGACCATATCCTTTAATAAACCGTCTATAGAAACCAGTAAGACCCAGAAATCCCCTTAACTATGTAACATCTTGTGGACTTGGCCATTTCTAAATGGCTTCCAGCTTCTTAGGATCAGTCTCTACTCGATTGCCACTTTCTTGAACCTTTAGACAACATAATTGTAGTTCTTGGCACTGGGGCAAAATCTTTTGTAAGCCTTTGCTAGAGACAGTTTGCAACTGACCCCCCTTATTACTACCTCTTAAATATGCCTTTTTTCCTTTTAAGTGTTAACTTCCACTCTAAAATTCTTGAAATCTCATAATATAACTGCTGAAGTTTCCGTCCATTGTATGCCAAGAACCATATCACAACTACCCAGTGACAATAGTAATACATCCGTGACAAACACAATGCCTTGTAAAGTTCATTGCATCTCTCTACGTACTGAATCACATAACAAATTGCTGCCATCTGCAACATCTACTTTTAAAGACTTCATGATAGTTAGTCTCAGCCCTAACTTATTGGCAAGATTTTTATCTAGAAAATTGTTATTTTTGACCGAATCAATTAAGATATGTAATTCTTTCTTAACATATCTCCCTGTAACCCTCATGATTTTATAGCCTTTACCCGAAGTTCCATGAATAGCATGCATGGATATATGAGAATTTTATTAATTACTATAGTCTCATTCTTCCTCCTCTATTTCGTCTTCTTGTAATTTGATTAGAAACAATTGTTTCTTGGTACATTTGTGTCATTTCTCATACTTATCATTACACCAAAAACAAAGACCCTTAGCCCCTTTTTTAATCAAACTCTACACTAGTTAAAACTCTCATATTCTTCACAGTAGTATTAGGAGTTGGTAACAGTGGTTTGGTATTAAATTGTGAGGGTTTTCTTACACTAGATTCCCATACCCTGGAGGATGAAGATGTTTCTTGTAGTCTTGCTAAGGCTAAAGCATGAGCTAAAGTTTCAGGCATAAACATTTTAACCGCTTTCTGGATATAAGGTTTCAAACCATTCACAAAGAAGCTCACAATATATGATTCACTAATTGTAAGTCTACCAATCATCGACTCAAATTGATCATGATAATCAAAGACAGTACCTGTCCGTTTAAGGCTCAAGAGTTCAGTCATTAGATCGCCTAAGTGCTTATCTCCAAATCTGTCTTCCAAAGCTTTCACATATTCCTCCCAAGATACCTCCATTGTGTCTCCTTGAAACTTAATCCAATTTTGATGCCACTGCAGTGCTCGACCTTCGAAATGAATAATTGCTAATTTCACCCTTGCTTCATGTGGAGTGTGATCGATCGCAAAGAAATGTTGGCAACGATACAACCAACCATTCAAATCTTCTCCAGAAAAAGTAGGAAATCTCACATTCGACTGCCTTGTTGCAAAATATTGTGAGTGCGAACTTTCAGTTGCATTTGAATTACTGTCATGTTCGCTTTGCAACTTAGTCGTCAATTCATTGTGCTGCAAGTTGAGTGTTGGGCATGAAGTCGATTGGAGTTATGGATTTGCGCCATTAACTCATTAACCGTGTTGCACAATGTATCTTTCAAGGACTCATCCAATCGAAGAATGCCGCCGGATCGAGTTTGCGAAGCCATTATAGGTGCCAGGAGGGCGCTCTGATACCAATTGGTACCGTTTGGAACTTAGGATTACTGGGGAAGAGAACGGCGATCGAGAATTTGGCTGACGAGCTAAGAAGAGTGCAAGAGTGTATGAGAGAAAAGAAGATCATATATTTTCCATTCATGAGAATCGCATGGTTGTACATACACGTTTTTATAATGAAGCAGTTAAAACTTAATGCTGACCTGGAAAGTATTTAACAACTAACCACTCTTCTACTTAACTAACCCCTAACTAATTTGGTAGTTAATTTCTTAACTACTTCAGCTTCCTTCTTCACGATAGCTTCTCATCCTTCCATTTTGCTTCTTCATTGTTGAATCCGTTCGCCTTTCCCGCCATCTTCCGTCTTCTTCCTTTGCACGTATCACAACGCCGCCGCAACACTCATGTCGGTTTTCACCAACCAGAGCTCTCAAGATTCTTGGAAGCGGAGAGGCAATTCTACGGTACATGTCAAGTATGATGCTCTCTCACAAATCATCGCCGTTCGATTCACATGGATTTTTTAAATCAATTTTTTAATACACGATTTGGCACATCTGATTCTTAGTTGTCCAAGATAAATATAATGCAAACAAAAGAACAAAGAAGCTAAGTTAAAACTAAAGGTATATGTTTAAGAGTTACTATTATTAAGAGTTATATAAATAAATAAAGTAGTCTCTCTTGCTTGTTTCTGTTTCCTTTTCATGTTTTTCCTTCTGTCGGAGAATGGGAAGTTGGAATTCGCATCCCGATCTCTCAATCTTACAAATGAAAGCAATAGAACAATAATTTGTTGTGTTATAGTATTACAAACTGATTTAGATGGGACCGTATTTTACAGCTCCAACTCGAAGGTGTTGTGAAAGGAAGGAATTATGCATAGAGCTTGAAAATAGTGATGCATTTTCCACTAGGAGGAGCTCTTGGATGAGGATGATTCCAATCCCGAATGTAAGAAAATATGATGGCTAAAATCCCGGCAGTGACCAAAGTTGTGGTTCCCCGTTACCCATTAACATCTATGGTGACTCGAATCCCCAACCTATTAATTGTACTTGCTCATTTGTTTGTATTGTTACATTGAATTGTGCAAGTTTTATAACGATTTCATCTGGAGACAGATTGAACAGTGTGTCCACATTTTATTCCTCAGTTGCATTAAATTCACAACAAATAACGATATACTAACTCATCTAATATGCAACAGCTCAGAAAATCTCAGACATCATTCACAAAAAATAAAACTAGGAACATCTGAAATTCGTATCTGAAACTGCTAGAGCAAAAAGAGGGTTTTGACTTGACAACTAACAAAAAATACACCAAGACTTGAAGAAGCACCATCCCAATGTATAACAATGTATACGTAGGTGGAGGCAACGCAAAAATGTCGGTGATCTTACTCGTAGCACAGGACTTGCTGATGCATCGAAGATTTTGAAGCTCGTTCTTCAAGAAATTTACCAGGGGAAACCAAAGCACGACTATAGCCTAGCCATTTGGTAGGAGATAGAGAATCAAGAATTTAAGGTGAAGTTCCCGGGAAGAGTTCAGATATTTTATTGAACACATCCATAACCTAAGAGAGAAGATGAAGATTCAGGCATTAGCTGCACATTTACAATGCATGTGCACTAGCAGAAAACTAAACACGGAATAATAGTTTGATTGAACTGATTATGTTATGTCTTTATATTTACCTCTTTGTCATTTTGATACTTGGCGATACTTAGAGGGTTCTGAGAGCACTGCAAGAATAAAACCGATGCATAGCAGCGCAACACAATAGAGTTATGACGTTAGGGTAAAATTTGTGGGGGAACGTTTCAGTTGATGGGATGAGAAATAAAGAAATTGCTTACATCTAGGATGGCTGCTTGAACTCTTGGATTTTGAAACGCCATAGCAACGTCGGGATTAGCCATGATTTTAGATATGACTTCATCCGGAGTGAGGCCTATTTGATCTGCATTAAGTAAAACAGAAGGTGTAAATGCTTGCAATATATCTCCTAATCAACATTAGATGTCAACATAGAAATAACGGGCAACACACACCAAACTGTTGTTTGATCTCAGGGCTGCTGAGATCAAAGTTCTTCAATGTATCCATCATGCGATTGTCCCATTCAGGATTTCCACCCATGTTATTTCTGAAAATATATAATAGAGAAAAAACATTACTACTATATAAGATCCTGCATGATTTATTAGTATAGGCAATATTATCCAAAACCACATCATCAGTTCAACCAACCAACCAACAACTAATTCATTTCTGAATGCTCTGATGTTGTACGTACATAAACTTACTCTAACAGAATGGAGTGAAATTACATATTTAAATGTTTTGAGTACATGGAAAAAGCATCTAATATCACCAGAAATTTTGAAACAATGAACAATAAAGATGTACTACTTACAACATATCTTGAAGTTGTTGACGGTAAACTGGATTTTGTAGCATCCCTGTAGCATTACATGGAAAAGGTAATTAAGAATTTTCATTGAAGAGTAGGATAAAAATTCATAATTATATATATAAAAACTTAAGGATGTCACCACTTTTTAGCCTCTCTTTTTTCTTAATTAAGATTCTGCTCCAGAAAGAAAGTTTTGAAATGAAAGAATCTGGAATCCTCATAATTTAGGCCATAGCAGAAAATCAAAGCTCCCTCAAGGTTTGAAATCGGATGGAGACTCAAACTTACATTTAAAGGTGGTGGGATTCCTCATCTCCTCTGGCAGGTAACTGCAAATAATAACAAACCAATAATAAGTCCCTATAATAGGCACAAGATAAAATTAGTTTGACCATATATATAGGGCAATATTATTTTTTTACTCTACAGAAGATTAAGTAAAACTTGTAAGCAAATTTTTTAAAACAAAAGTAAGGTTTAAATATAAGCGACTGTCATGAGATACAGACATCAGTGCTATCTAAAGTTATATATTTGATTTGATAAATCTCTAACAGGTCTCAGCCCTCATCTCATATGCATGTAAAATTAATAATTCAAAGTAGTATAGGATCTCACGGGAAAACCATTTTCTGCACTGTTGGATCTTCCATCATTTTCTCCAATGCGTCCACTGACAAGAGGGGATTACCTGTTCATTTATAGATAAATATTTCAATTAATTTCTATTACCAGAATTTGTGAAAGAAAATATTCTACTCTAGAAAATGAAACAAGAAACAATCTGAAACTGTAAACATGATCAGCTGCTCAAACTTCATCTTTTATGGATAGAAGCAATAAATTTTTATTATAATTTGTTACATACTTACATGTAAAATCTTAACAACATTTTTCAGTTTAACAACTCCAAGTAGGTTTAGATAGTTCAGTAAGTAGTTACAAATATGAAAACTACACAGGAATGCAGTTCGAACTTACTTGTTGAGGGACCTTCTGATGCCCCTGTTCCTTGGTTTGAAGCCGTGCCATTTTGGGAAACCTTTTGGAAGATGCTCAAATAATTAGATTGACCAAAATGTGATAACAAATTACAAGTCCAGTCGCTGTGACTGTGAGGGTCCAACTTACTTGCTCAGATGACTGTGAGTAATTATTGGGTGAATCTGTCTGAGCCGATTCCTTGTAGTCTTCAAAAGCACTTTTCTGCACTGTCTCCTCTGGGGAGACATCTACAAAAGCTGAAAATGGAGCATATTTTACTCAGATCCGGTGAATACTGACACAACATAAGGATAGAGGATATATGGGAAAAAAAAGGCAATAAAAAAAAGTCCTAAGATTCATAGTTGATGGATGCTCCATTAAGACAATATATTTGGATTATCAGAGACATAAAAGGTTTGGAAATACCGTATTTCTTTGGTGCATCCTGCAGTTCTACTTTATTGTTGACAGATGTGGACGGAGGATCTTCCACTTTTGTTGCAGGTATATCAGTTATAGATTGAGATGCTGCAGGAGCTCCACTCTTGAAGGAAGATGTTGGGCTCGTTGATGGGGGTGGTGGTGGTGGAAATGGAAACGGTGAGGCAGGTGCAAAGGCAGTGCTTCCAAATGGGTTATTTTGAGTATTCATCTGTTGTGTGAAGGTCTTAAGAGCTTGTTCCATTGCATATTTCTGCAGCAATGAGATTTTTCTGAAAAAGTCAAACTAGGAAAGGAGTGGCAGTTTAAGATTGAGCGTTTTCCCATATTGCATATGTTGCAAATGTAGGATTCCGGGATAAAATAGAAGGTAAACTAACTAAGGGATGGACCTGATCCACTGCATGTAGATCGGGAAAAAAGAGAAACAGATAAAAGGAAAGACGACAAGTAACATGAGCAAGAATATAGATGTATTTTCTAATTGTAGCACTTCTATTTCAGCTGATGCTACAAGCGTCCAGAGATATGCATCAGTGGTCATGTTAATGAACTATGACTAACAAAATGAACAAGAGCAATCGGACGGCAAAGGCATGACTCACCTTTACTCTTCCAGCCACCTGTAATGTAATGGATATAGTTAATAAAATGTTGAAGAAGTTAAGTAAGTTGATGGAGAATAATGGAACTTTTATGAAAAACCATAGCTCACCCATGAAAAAAGTGCTGAGAGACCAACACCAACACCAATCCAGAAGAGAGGTGAGCCCCTATTTTGAGAGATCAAGAAGTTGGGCAATGATTACACCAAAGATGAGAGTGCATGCTAACAAGGTCATACTATCTATGTGGATTTTATAAAAGCATCAGGTTATAGCTATGAACAAAGTGATAAGAAAAAATTGACGGATTATTACACTTGAGAAGAAGTAGGTGGAACTGAAATCTGCGGATTCGCACCAACAGAGGATGTTTGTTGGCCACTAGAAGCAATGCTAGCAAAACATTCCCTTGCAACCTTCTCCACCACTGAAATGATCAAAATAACAGTAAAAACAAAATAACATCAGATTAAAATCATTAAATGCAGTAACAAACACAGGAAGCATTACACAAAGCTTCTCAAGTGGCTAGTCCATACATTGCTACATAGGCCAAAAACAAACAAGCATAACGGGACCCAAACTAACTCACTAATGAAGATAATACACTATACATTGTTATACAGTTCATTACATCGAGTTCAGAAACAAACTCATGAGTTAAAAGCGTCTAAGATTTCTTTACAATTAATTTACCAATAATTACTAGCTTCCCATAACTGCCTACAACACAAAATACCAAAATTTTCTTCAGGCAATCACCAACTCCTCTCAAATTAGGGATTGGATACAGATATAACACAAACATCATGCTTTTCAAAATAGAAACCTGCATCTGTATTCCGAGAAACATATAATCTAAACAAAAATTGTATTCAGTTACCTATAGTTTTGGTGGCTTTGCGCGCCTCGAACAGAGAAACTACCGAGACAGAATGAGCAGTATTGCTCTTTCTGAAACTTTTCCCCGTTTCTCTGAGTAAATTTGGAAGACCTACAAACTGTTTGCTGGAAATTGAAATTAGTGAGTTCCTCGGATTTGGGGAGACTCCTAATACTATTTTCGGTGACGAAACCATGCCCAAATTCTCCATTTTACCACTAAAACCCACCTACTGGTTAGCTCAGTCTATCGAGATAGAGAGTTAGTCTGAGTGTGTGTGTGTGTGTGAGAGAGAGAGAGAGAGAGGAGGGCAAAGGCTTTGTGCGTGACGTACGTAATTCAGGGGAAGCGTTAACGAGATTGCGTATCAGATTCGGATCTTTCAAACGGGCCGGCGCACCCGACCCGAACTATAAGATGTGTTTTCTTTTCTTTTCTTTTCTTTTCGTTTCGTTGAGTCACGTTTTCTGCTTTATTTAAATTATTTTATTGACTCATCAAATTATTAATTGTATTGCAAAAAAAAAAAAAAAATCATGAAAACATTTTCTTGAGGACTTTGGTTTAGTTTGTACACTTAAATAAATAAAAATGAGTATTTCTAAAAAAATAATTATTGAAGTAATATGTTAATGCAGTGAAAAGAGATGAGCTTGCTAGAGTTCAAAATCCAAGCAAAACTTGTGTATAAATTGATTTGTCAATATTCAAATTTTTCTACATCTCATTTCAAGTGGTTATATATATACTCTCAGAAATTTACTGGCAGACCAAAATCACAACAAAAATCAACAAATTCCAACAAACAGCTGCTGCTACAAAGCCTTTGCATCTCTCCCATTCATCCTGCTCACTTCTTCACACAGTCTGCAAGGCAATGTGTCGAGGCTAGCTGCACGAGTCTTCCCATAGTTACCTAAAACGCCACATCTCCTCCACGCGTGATACTCAGCATAAGCAACGGGATCATTAGCTAAGGACTTCACGTAGGAGGCCAGCTGCTCAATGGAACTGAACTGTGTCCCGTCTATTATGGAGTGAGGAGGTATGAAGTCCCAGATGTTTGGGGCGCCAAAGTATATGGGAATAGCCCCAGAATCGAGAGCATAGAAGAGTTTCTCCGTCACATAGCTCTCTGTCATGGTGTTCTCGATTGCAAGGACAAATTTGTAATGGGACATGGCACAATGTAGATGATCCCACCATTTAGGTCTCTCGTTGGGATCCTTCACACACTCAGGGTAGAAGGAGAGTGCCTGGTCGAGGCCTCCAACGTTGTTCAAGCACTTCCCGAAAGAGTGGGAGGGCAACAAGCTGAGTATCTTTTTGGCAAGCTGATTCCTTTGAGGTAAGCAGCGAGACGAAGACCAATAAACAAGAGTGTCCTTGAAAATCAAGAATCCCAATCAGCTTCGACATCCATAAATAAGGAGTTCACTCAAAATTAGATTGAGATTAAACGATCAAACAAACTCAAACTTAAGCAAAAGGTACGAGCTACATGTGAAGAAAAAGGAATGGAATTTGTGAAGCACTTACATTGTTCTTATCAGAAGATAGTTGATAATTTCGGTTGTTATGAAAAACTGCCCCAGCATAAGTAGTCTGGACGTTGTCTTTAGCATGATAGCTTATAAAGATATCCTCGTAGCCTGATCTCCTCCTACCGGCTTCAAGATCCATATACACCCGAAGTGGATCACCATCCCGTCTCTGTCAAATGTCAAGTAAATACTGAATATGACGGAGTTAAATAGGAACCTCACCGCCTAAGGACGCTGATTGCCAGTACAAGAATATGAAACTTTACAATTTTTCGCTTAACAAAGTAAACAGATAATACTAATGTCTTGTCAAGAACAATTTGTCTTTTCCTTTTGCCCACACACGCTTAAATTCTAATCCTAATATCACCAGTGCTCTAGGACGCATCTCGTTCATCACTAGTCCATGTTTTCTAACCAAGAACTATAGAACGAACCAGCCCATCCTTAAGTATTGTCCTCAATGTATGCCCTCAATCACTAACTGATTAGGTAAAAGCAATAGTTCACCAGCGGTAAGATCAACTACAAACATCAAACTGCAATCCCTAAATAAGATAAAACCAATACTAAAGCACCAATTTTTCTCAGTCCTAACACTACTTTGATATAATCGCAATAAACCTCCCCAGTCCAGGACTCCATCACAGGCAAGAGTAATCCTACACGAATTAGTATCTTCAAAGTAGGCCATCAAATTTCACTAACTGAACGTTTACCACCGACGTAGTTTATCTGCTGTAGGATCAAGTGGCTTCATCACATAGATTATAATCTCCAATGTAGGCCATCATATTTCACTAATTGTTAAGGTCCGTAAGATCTAGTCGGTGTTTATTTTGCGTGATATGATAGATTCGTAAAACATAAAATTGAGTATTTGAAATATAAGATGGTCAAACCGAGTCCAAAATTAACCAATCTATCAAAGTCAATGGTAGATTACCTTGAATAAGTTTTACCTCTCCATCCTATCACTCAATGTAAACGCTCCCTAACTATATGCCAAATGCCAGACAGCCAGAGACTACAATCTCAAACCAAGATACCAAAAAAGCAAGTATTACTAATACTAGAGTTGCAGATTGCTTTCACAGAATCAGACATCACCAAAGCAAACCATACAACAAAGATTACAAAAACACTTAACTCAAACCACTCATATTCACATATTAGTCTAAAAAACAACCAATTCAAAGGGAAGTTTACCAGAATTGGGGGAGTGCTTGTTTCAAACAAAAGGGCTTCAGGTTTATCAGCAAGAAGAGAAGATTTGGTCCATAAACAGCTCAACCCACATCTACAGCTATACAAATTATCCATATTGTCAGGAATCCAAGTCCACCCTTTGACCAGAACGCTGACATGCTTCATCCGCAGCTCACCACACTCGATTCCCCCCGCCGCATTCTGCAAAGACGAGATCTTTGACCCATTCGCCAGCAAATCTCGGTGCCTTTCCCTAAATTGGGCGCAGCCGACCTCGGAATCCCATTTCTTGAACGCTCTGAACAAATCTCTGAAGGGCTCTGGCGAATCGGATTTCGAAAGGGAGTAGAAGATCGAATCTTTAGCTGATGGAACTGCAGAATCTGCAGATGGGAATTCGAGAAATCCGATGAAGAAGAGGATGATCACCGCAGCGGTTAACATCAGTGTCACAGCGAAGGTGTTTATGGGTTTCAGTTGCATACTTAATGTGAGGAGAAATTCAAGAAATTTCGAGAAATTTCTCCTCTCCCTCTCTCTCTCTGATGCAAATTAAGTAGAGAGAGGGGAAGATTATTGTGATTCGTCAGTGGCATACCATTTTTCTGGATTTAGGCAGTGGAAATTTTGAGGTTTGTTGACTTGAGTTCTCTAAATAGGGCAAATTTTATATACTTGATTCAATTTAATTCCCAATTTGTGTTGTAGCAGAGAACTTAAAGAAGAGTTGAAATAAGTGTAGAAAAATAAAGTCAATGTTACGAAAATCTCGTTTTTGATAATTGAATGCATAAATGCTCTTTGGACTTAATAATTAAGGTCAGAATTTCCTCAGTTTATTAATAAAAAAGGGATTGTGATTTGCAGGGCAAGTTATGTCTCCAACGAACTAGTTGTAAAAGGGGACTTTGGAAATGAATTACAATGAAAAATGGAATCCCTTTTATAAATCAAAAGTGTAGCTATCGTCATTCGGATGAAATTTAGTGTTTCATGTTTTGTCTCTGTACACATCATGCCCCTAAATTAATTATTTTAATAATATTATTATAGAAATAAAATTTATTATAATATAATACATTATAATTGACATTTATTTGAAATTTTCAAAAATATATATATATATATATACCCTATTTTTGAATTTGTCAACTTTAATAGTCAATTTTTATCTAGTAAAAATGATAATAAATTCTAAAAATATAATCATATATCCTAATTTGGAGCAACAAAACATACAAAATAAGAATTAGAAAAAAATAATATATGAAATAATAAATATGATATATAAAATGAGACACTATGTATGGTTACTATTTTGTTTTTAGTGATGAATTCTAATAGTCTAATGTATTATTAAGATAATAGTAAATAGATAATGTAAACCCCTTTAAATTATAAAAAAAAAATTCATAAATATAATTTATATACTCTTACACTACAGAAATTTTTTATTTTATAAGAATACATTTAATGACAAAAGCAATCTTATTGTAATCAATGTAAAGAATACTAACTTGGGGAAATGATTTTTTATTTTTTATTTTTTGAAATCGAAAAGAAGTAAAATTGAAGTCATAAGATATTCTAAAACACCACACCACGTGGTGGAAAGTGGAGACCGATCAGTTAGTGGATTTTAGCAAATTATTGTGTTTTGTCTCTTCTATTTCATATAGTGTTCACAAAATATTGTGACATCCCTTCATCCTAAGTTCTTAACCATAAAAAATATGTTAGAATTCAGCGAATTAAAAGGGCATTGCCTAAATCATAGTAGAAAAAGAAAAGTAACCAAGGTGTAGATTAAGGGAGGAAATTGGAAAATTGTTTTTCTTTTCTTTTACTAATTCTTAGCAATTGCTTGCCTATGCAAACATGTTGCAAACGTGCTTTTTTAAAATTAACCCCATAAAATTAAGAAGATTAATTCCTCTCGAATGAGATAATGGCTCAGTTATTGTCACCATCCATCTAATATCTACACAAGAAAACCCTCGATCAACCGCTAGACGAAATTCAAGAATAACGAGATAAATATTGTGGGTGGTTACCATATTAACCGAATGTTTAGACGGGAAAGCCCTCGAAAGCTAGAAATACACACACGCACACACATATATATGTTATAGTCTTATACATATTTAAAATCATTATAATTTGAACTCCTCTATAATAAAATCCTAGCTCTGTCACTATCACAAGAAACCCTCAAACGCTGGACCAAAAAAGAAAGTCGGCAAATTCAAGAACAACGAGATAAATATCGTGGATGACTACCAAATTAACCCAATGTTTAGACGAGGAAAGCCTCAGCCGCTATAAACAGGGAAGCCCTCAACCACGAGACCAAGAAAACCAAGGAGAAAATCGAGATTTACTAGATAGGCGCAGGTGAGAGATAAAAAGACAAGACATGGCCAGAAGAAAGAAAAGAACTTGGGCAGTAACAACAACATGGCAGAATGATTGTATGCATGTGAAGTTAGTTATGATTGATGAGAGAAGTGTCTGAGTGAGGAATGGCAAGAAGCAAACTCAATGTGCAGAGTGATTTCCATGTGCCAACTGCTGAAACCCTATATACCTAAAATGCTTAAATCCAAGGCAAATGGTACAACCATAATGCATACATGGTACATGTACCATAATATGATCAATCTTGTCCAACTCATTACATTTTTGCATTATCTTCTTATCTTGCCTTGACATGGGCTGCACGAACACTTGCAAGATTTCATGCAGAATATCATGACCAATCCAAAATGTGGGTTTTTCAAGTTATTGTTGCTGCGGGAGATCGTGTATTGACCTCTAACTTGATTTTCTAGAATGAATGATTTTGGAAGGATGCGGAACATGGGAATTGATGGTGTGCAGTTGGATTAATGTGATGACGTCATGCATATATAGTAGAGTTTGGAGATAGAGATGAGATTATTATGAAAATTACATTTTTCGTGAGATTTTGGCCGTAAATGAGATTTGAAGCCATAATTCATCTAGTAAGGAGATGTTGATGTCGATCACAAATTTTTGTGATCGAATAACTGAAAATGGTTATATGTTCTCATAATAGTTAAAGGTTCTTATGATAACTCTTCACCATATAGTGATCAAATTAAGTGATAAATATTCCATGTTTGAGCTTGATCGAGCCTTGATTTTCCATGGTGATGTTGTGCGTGTTAGTGAGAATGGAATTGGGGATTATAAATTTTGGGTTTTTATCATATGATTATTATCTGTTGTTTTCTTGGAGTTGGGAGTCAATTATATATGCTTTTTTTTATTAGTGGAAGTCATTTGTACATTTTCACTTTTTAGACTTGGGAATGACGAAGATCGATTTAGGATAACTAAATTTACCTTCTTATATATTATCCTTCCCCAATTTGAATTAATATACATATTGTGGTAGAGGGTACGGTGGTTCAAACATCAAATAGTTCTTTTTGTTATTTTAGTAACTAATTCATATCAATCTGCACAATAAGTTCTTGCATAATCTACAATTCTCATATAAAAGCATTAAAGAAGTATACATACCAATTTATAAGTATTACTTAGTACAATATTATTCTGCGTGAAAATAAAATGTTCCATCTATTGAAATTGAGATATATGGACTAAATTGATTTCTAACTCCCAAAATTGGAATAGTTTTACATATAACCATTCCTATATTACCAACATTTGTGACAAATATAGACTGAATCATCAAAAAGTTCATGGCGCTTTACAATGAATAAAGAATTGAAACTAAAATAAATATAATAAATTTCAACGAGTCTACACACCCTCAACTTAACTAGAAGCCTACAAAGTTCCCATGAAATTATGTATTAAGCCTCAAATGACAATATACAATGTGCATGAGCTTGTTTATCCTATGTGTATATATAATCACAAACGGCACACTTTTCAAGCCCTATATAAACAACATCTCCATCCCTTTTATATTCACTTTGACAAAGGCCCTCCAAAATTCACTTACCCTTCCACACCTATTTCTATATCTAACCAATAATTTCATAAAAATGCAGACAAGAGTACAAGTTGAAGGTAAGAAAATTGCACCAAAAGGGCATTTTGTGGTGTATGTGGGCAAAGAAATGTCAAGATTCGTTCTTCCCATCTCTTTCTTGAAAAACCCATTGTTTAAACAGCTTCTTGATAGGGCTGCAGAGGAGTATGGATTTGATCACACGAGTGGACTCACTCTTCCCTGTGACGAGGCCTCCTTCCGAAGTCTCGTCCGGATTTTGTCCAAGTAAAGTAAAACGGAGAAGTCCCATCGTTTGGAAGTAGTCCTCTTTAATTAGTGTATGTATGTGGATAATTATTATTGACTAGCTAGCCAGTGTATTAGTGCGAATTAATAAGCGATTCTCCATGTTGTAAATGAATGAATTGACTCAATTTGTTGAGATTTTTTATGGAAAGAAGAGGATGAGTAGAGTTAAATAAGTGATCATCAGAATCATGTGTAGTTTCTCATTTCACTAACAACTAACAAACAATATTACCCAAAATTATGTTAAGTTTCTCATGTGCACAACTTACTTTGTATAATGTAAGCATAAATATCATCTACAAATCTCCTTATACATTGCGAGTTTGTTTCTTCAGCAACTAAGAAAATATTAAATTATATTTTCCATCACCTATTTTATGCACTATTTTTTTTGTCCAGTTCTTTTTGATTGATAGATGAAACTCTGCAATGTCGTAGCACAATTATATGATTATAATTGAATTTGGCCCAATTGAAGAACACTAATTTGTATTTTCAAATTTAAGGTATCTGGACAAGGGAAATATCGAGAACTTCTTTTCTAAACTTTTATGAAATTCAATTTTGTTTGATTTTTTTTTTATTTTTACAAAATTTTGAAGGATTTCTATATTTTTAACAATTTAACGAACTACACTGCACGCATGCTAGACGACTACATCCCATGTAGACGCGGATGGAATTTGAGTCCAAAACCTCTCATTAACGAGAGACTCATGATGCCTCAAATTTATCACTTGAGTTAGGTCTCATTAGCGATTTTTGCGATTTTTTTGAAGGCGGCCCTGGTTGTATTCCTTTACCTCATTGTCAATTCATTGTTTACACACTAATATCTTTAATTTCAATGAAGATAATTTATTAGTAGGTAAAAGCATATATACAAAATAACTTGTATTTTGAAATAAAGTTGGTGGCTCAATATCATATTTTATTTAATTAATGCAAGTCACATGTGAGATACAGTGGATATATAGATTTAAACGAAAATATAATCTTATAATGTAATGCAAAGCAAAAAAAATGCGAGAGGGACAATATAGTCAAATCATGGAAATATCAAACACGAAAATGACATGTTACATGGATGTGTCACTTTTGTCATATTAGTAAATGCAGATATATGCCATTTTTAGTAATATTTGTAAATTTTATTGAAATTTGTTGATAATATATAAACCGTATGTTTAACAAATTTGTTTCCATAAGAAAACCTATAACAATGATATTAAGTTTTCGTAAATAGACTAATAAATTAATCTATAGTGTTAAGACATTAAAAGATTTATAAGCTGTGAAAATTTTTCAACTTTACGTGATTGGCATATGTTTCACGTGATTATGATTGATAAACAAGCATTAAACATATAAGAAATTGGGTAATGGGCTTTCAATTAAATGATAATGGGCTTTGGCCCAAACCACCATTTACTAATCCACTAATAATAGCGACACACAAGTTTTGTTAAATGTATTGAGATAATTTTTTTCCCGTCACATATCTATTCATCATGGAAAATCTCGAGAGCTAGAAGTTCTTTTTCTTTTTTCTTATGAAAAAACAGTTGGTTTCACTTTCATATAATTTTGTTTCCAAATTATTAGAAAGCTATATGTCCAACAAACACCCTCCAAGTTTATAGGTGCTCCTCTCTCTCTCTCTCTCTCTCTCTCTCGTTGGTTGATTGATTTAGAAAATGAAGCTTGTTTCAGCATGCACATTTTTTCCCTTTCTTCTCTGTTTGCACGTTTTGATCGTTGGTATAATGCTCCAGCAATCTCTCTCACCGTCTCTCTCGCTCGAAACTATCTTCCTATATTCCCTCTTTCCGTTGAATATCTGTTTCATTCCGACATTTCCAAATGCATTGAAGGTCTACGCTCTCTCTCTCTCTCTCTCTCTCTCTCTCTCGCAATACGTGTAAATGTATATAATGTAAATGTATAATTGCCTTTAAAATATGTTGGTTTCTTTTCTCAGCTGTTTTGCATTTGCATATTGATAATATAAACATCTATTACAAATTTCTAACCTCCCCATGTTTTTTCCTGCAGCTGTTTTAGGATTTCCATCGCCTTACGCTATATATTTTGCTCTTTCGAGACGAGGCGTTTGTAAAGTTCCAATCTTTTCCTATAAATTCGATATTGTTTTTCATTTTCATAAGCTAATCAGATTAGGCCAATTACTAATCTAAGTGGGCCATTTTAGGCATTATTGATTGATAAGGTTGTAACATTTTGATTGCCAAAAATTGGAATTTGTAGTCTGGTTTCCTGATTTTCCTTCTTGATGGATACTTTTAAACAGTAAATTTGGTGACCCTTTCCCCAAACCTTCATAATGATTATGATAATCCAATCATTTTCATTTGCAAAATTGCATTCTTCTGATTAGGTTTCTAAGAATAAATTGCAGACTAGTTGGTGTAGAGAGCGATCTTTTATAGGCGTTTTAGCATATGAACTACGCTTGCTCGTGTAGGTCCTGATAGTCTATTGTATCTTTACAGTGGTCTGATGTTTAAGCTGCTTTTGTAATTCAGAGGGAAACTTGTGTTAAGGAAAACATATCATGGATGGTGGTAAGGGTAATGTCGATGGTACAAGGGGAGGAATACGCGATGGTGGGAAACGGAGTGGTCTTAGCAATGTCAGCTCTCATTGCTCACTCTCTGAAATGGATGGCTATGATATGTCCAAGTTAAGGACTAAGCCCAAATTGAACATAGAGAGGCAGAGATCATTTGATGAGAGGTCACTGAGTGAGTTAACAAGTGGTTTGGGCAGATGCTTGGAAGGTTATGAGTGCGCGTATTCACCTGGACAAGCATCATTGTATAGTCCAGCTTCATGTGGATGGAACTCCTTCGAGCCACATCCAATTGTTGTAGACGCGTGGGAATCTCTGAGGCGGTCTTTGGTGTACTTCAGAGGCCAACCTGTCGGCACAATTGCAGCTTATGATCATGCTTCCGAGGAGGTCTTGAACTATGATCAGGTAAATGTTGAAAAAAACATTGAGATTGAGTAGTTTTTTGATGATGTAATGTGATGGTGAATTGGATGTAGGTATTTGTTCGTGATTTTGTGCCAAGTGCAATGGCATTTCTGATGAATGGGGAGCCGGATATTGTGAAAAACTTCTTGTTGAAGACGCTGCAGCTTCAAGGGTGGGAGAAAAGGGTAGATAGGTTCAAACTCGGTGAGGGTGCTATGCCGGCTAGTTTCAAAGTTCTTCATGATCCAGTTAGGAAGACGGACACAGTAGCAGCGGATTTTGGTGAGAGTGCCATTGGGAGAGTGGCGCCCGTCGATTCTGGTTTCTGGTGGATAATCCTTCTCCGGGCTTATACAAAATCCACAGGAGATCTTTCTCTGGCTGAGACGCCCGACTGCCAAAGGGGGATGAAGCTTATTCTTACATTGTGCCTCTCGGAGGGATTTGATACGTTCCCGACTTTACTCTGTGCAGACGGCTGCTCTATGATCGATCGTAGAATGGTGACAACCTTGTAACCTCTCTTGCTTACTCTGTCTTTACTATTCTTGCTTCTGTATATGATGGTTCATTCTTGAGCAAATTAAATTGTTCCATAAACAAAATCGTGTTGCAAAAGATATGCATTTAGGAATGTTAAGTTGTTACCCTTCAACTTGAATTCCTACTAGTTTTCTTGAGAAAGCTTATGCTATTCCAATCTAATATGTAAGTGTTCCTGGTGGCAATAGGGAATATACGGCTACCCTATCGAGATCCAAGCACTCTTCTTCATGGCACTGAGATCCTCTTTGGTGATGCTCAAACACGATGAGGAAGGGCAGGATTTCATCGAGAGGATAGTGAGGCGTCTGCACGCCTTGAGCTTCCACATGAGGAGCTACTTCTGGCTGGATTTTCAGCAGCTGAACGACATATACCGGTACAAGACAGAGGAGTACTCTCACACTGCTGTGAACAAGTTCAACGTGATCCCGGATTCGATCCCAGACTGGCTGTTTGATTTCATGCCGGGGAGAGGTGGCTACTTCGTTGGGAATGTCAGCCCTGCTAGGATGGACTTTCGATGGTTCGCCTTGGGTAATTGTGTCGCCATCTTGTCGTCTCTAGCCACACCCGATCAAGCTTCTGCCATCATGGACCTCCTCGAAGCTAGGTGGGACGAGCTCGTTGGAGAAATGCCTATCAAGATATGCTATCCTGCAATCGAAGGCCACGAATGGCGGATCGTCACTGGCTGTGACCCCAAGAACACAAGATGGAGTTATCATAATGGAGGTTCTTGGCCAGGTTTATCCATACCTCTGTTCCATTGCTTTCATCTTTTAAGTTTGTTTCATCACAACTCATGCTTGAGGTGTTTCTCAAGAAATAAATGGTGTTCACTCATGCATTTTTTAATCTAGGGTTGTCAAGAATTCGAGTCGGTCGACTTTTTTTCTGAAGTCGAGTCGGTCAAGAATATCTCATGAATAGTTTGGTTCATTTACGGTCCTGACCGTTTGTCTTTTTGTAGTTCTCTTATGGTTGCTAACAGCTGCTTGCATCAAAACCGGACGCCCACAAATCGCGAGACGGGCGATTGACCTAGCAGAGAGTCGTCTGCTCAAGGATAGCTGGCCGGAGTACTACGACGGGAAACTAGGAAGATACATAGGCAAGCAAGCTAGGAAATACCAAACATGGTCCATAGCTGGATACCTTGTGGCCAAAATGATGTTAGAGGATCCTTCGACGTTAGGGATGATATCACTTGAAGAGGACAAACAAATGAAGCCCATTATTCGAAGGTCCTCGTCATGGACCTGTTGAATAAGGGCTTCACGTAAAGACATAGCAATAAGAGAAAGATTCAAACCATTTGGTTCTGTAATTTGACGTGACTCGAGACACTCAGTCATGTCTTGAGTCCGTAAGAGATCTTGAGTTACTTAGCTTATGTCTGACATGTCATCTACATAGGTCCACTACCAATCCCCTCTCTCTCTCTCTCTCTCACACACACACATCACTTACTTTTATTGGTCCCTGCTCTCATTTCTGTGGTCTGTTGCCTGCTTGAAGAGGGTGGGCCCAAGTAGGGTTTGTGTTAAATGAGTTGGGCTCTGTGTGTTTCAGTTTTGACAGCATTAATTAGTTCAGTTCTTCATCATGAGTTACACCTTACCTCAAATTTTGGGTCGAAATAGGTTGAACATGATGTGAGATGAAGTGTTCAATGATAAGTTAGAGAGATAAGAGAGTTGGAAGACAATTAGATAATCCCACCTCATCATATGAAATTTTTATTAATACATTATTTTATTTTAACAATCTCAAAGTTACACAAACAACTCTGATGAAATACTGTTTGAAATAGAGAAAGGGTCGCTGTTCGTGTGGATCACTGTTTCTTGAAAATGAATAGAAAAAATGTTTATTTATTTATTTATTTTCCAATATGATTGTTTTTTGAGAAAATAAAACGCAAAACAGAGGTGTCTGAATGTGAAAGAATAGGACCAAGCTGCTAGGACAAAAGAATAAGACAAGAAATGCAAAGCTTGTGCAGAACAGTAAAAACTATGAGAGTGGTAGCAAAATTTCAATCTAGTGGTAAAATTTTCTTGTTGGTTTTGAATTTCTTGTGCATCTCATGCCTCGTGGACTTATGGAGTTTAAAATTTTATAGGTTTGGCACTAATTTATATAATTGATATTTTTGGAGAGTTGTAAAATAATATGTGACCCATGTGAAAATTAAGAATGTAATTATAATATATTTGTCAAAAATAGATAAACTTGAAGAGTTTTTTAATAGGAAATGAAATTACTAAGTTATCATTACAATTGAGTAATATAAAAAGTAGCATATTTTGAATATAATCACATCTAAATATGGAATTAAGTATGTTTAGTTTAGCCCAACAAAACAGATACAAATTTAAACAAAAATCCCAGCAATGAAAAGCAAAACATAAAAGTGAGGAAATTCCTAAAACCAAATGGGCAGCTCTCTCAGTGACTGTCACTGTGTGTGTGGACAGAGTTAGCAATTTTTTAAAAGACCCCACGAGTGGGTTTCCAACTTCTGCTACATTTACTGATGGGCCCCCACCACTACTTGGGCCACAGCCTTTTCTCAGCTGACTCACACTACACGCACTGATTCCCCCTTTATGCTACTAGACTTTTTTGTCGGTATCATTATCCTCCTCTTTATTTTACAAATTCTGTGATTATCACTGATTTTTTGAACTCCATTCATATATACTTGATGACTCCAATCATTAACGTGCTAATTCAGTAACAGATTATAGAAGCCTTGCTATAGGCTCCAACATGACCACACCTACTCTCCTCTCTCTCTGTCTCTCTCTCTCTCACACACCCACACGCACACATTGTTTATACAAAGAGAGCAGTCAACCAACCACAAAGTGGACTAGGTAAAGTAGAACCCCCAGCAGTATTTCCACTTGCTCACTTGGCACAAAAGTCTCTCTCTCTCTCAATGGCCCAAACTTTGATTAATTTGACGGCAGGACAGCGTATGAACTGCAAGAGATATTTCAATTCTTGAAAAAGAACGAAAAAAGAGTTATGCTATCGATGGAGTCGCACGCCCAAAAACAAAGCGGTGGCAGCAGCAACTCCGGCCACCGCGAGCCACCACCCTCCTCCCTACAACTAGTCTCCCACCACCAAAGTCAACTCGAACCGGCCTCTGGGTCCGGTTCAGCCCCACCTCATGGACCCTTCATGGGCTCAATTTCCATACAACAACCAAGAAATTTAGCCACTGCCACCACCACCTCACCTCCCTCCTCCACCACCTCCGCCGCCGCCATCAATACCGACTCCGCCGCCAACAAAGCTTTGGTCGTTAAAAAACCCTCCAAGGATCGCCACACCAAAGTCGACGGCCGCGGGAGGCGCATTCGCATGCCGGCCCTATGCGCCGCCCGCGTCTTCCAGCTGACGAAAGAATTGGGCCACAAATCCGACGGCGAAACCATAGAGTGGCTCCTCCAGCAAGCGGAGCCCTCCATCATCGCCGCCACCGGCACCGGCACAATTCCAGCCAACTTCTCCACCCTCAACGTCTCCCTCCGCAGCAGCGGCACCACAATCTCCGCCCCACCGTCCAAATCCGCGCCCCTCTTCCTCGGCGGCGCAGCCGGCATGCTCGGTTTCCACCACCAGCTCACCGCCGCCGCCACCTTCGGACATGACTCCGACGACAACAGCTACATCAAGAAAAGGCTCAGAGAAGACAACCCGACCGGAACCGGTGCACCCAAACAGGGCGAAACGGGTTCGAATCCTTATAAACCAGGTTCGACCCCAGCTTCGAGCTTCATCCCAGCTCCCGCCATGTGGGCCATGGCGCCGGGCGCCGCCGCCAACATGGGCAACACTTTCTGGATGCTTCCGGTGACCGGAGGAGGCGCCGCCGTCGCGGCAACGGCGGCGCAACAAGAATGGCAGTATAGGCAGTCGTCCATGCAGAGAGTGGGCGCGTTTGAGTTTTCCGGTCCAGGGCGGTTCAGCCCGGTTCAATTCGGATCAATGGTGGTGCAGCCGTCGCCGCCGTCGCCGGTTCAGGCGCTGGAGACGAATATCGGTTTGTTGAGCTCCATGAATGCTTACAACAGCAGCAGTAGTGATAGCAGAATTGATTTGGGAATGAATTTGGAGCAAAATCATCATCATCATCAGCGTAGCAATAGCAGCGATGAAAATCAAGAAGATTCACAGTAATTCATTTCTTTTCTCCCGCCATTAATTTATAGATTTTATTTTAGTGTTTTGTTTTTTCTTGTTCAATAATCGTACTGTTTTTCACTGTTGCGTAGCTTTGGTTAGTGTGATAAAAAACACTCTCGCTCTCGCTCTCTTGCTCAATTTGGGGGAGGATTAAATTTGAGAATGTTGGGTGAGATATGGAAAAGAGTTCTTCTGAAAATTTGGAATTTATGAATTTTTATTTTGTTTGAGGTTTTAGTGTTTTTTTTTTTTTCATTCATCCAGTGATCAGAAAAAAGCAGACTAAGTCAGGCTTGAATTTGATTGGAAGATTACTGCAGCTGCAATTTTTGACTTTGTCGTCAGGGCCCCCCTTTCCTATATATATTGAACTTTGGAGAGAGAGACAGGAGGAGAGAGAAAGGTAGAGAATATTTGAGTACATTATCCGATTCCATAATATTCAAACCGACAATTTGTTCAGTATTTTTGAGCAATTTCTTGCAGGTAAAGATGGAAATATTGTTTTGAGCTTTCACATTTACAGTATCTATTGTTGCTGATGATGGATTGTAAACTAAGTATCATTATTATTTTTATTCATTCGAAGAATATAAATATTCTTATCTTCTTTGTACGTGGAATAGTTGCATATAAAAATAATTTAATAGGTACAACTAAAAAACAGGTAATTGACACTTTGCAGTTTGCAGTGTCAAGTTATGAAATGAGGATCTTGGCATGTGACACAAATGAAATAAGGTGGTCATTGCAAGTTGCACTTTCGACCAAATTTAAATGAATATTAAAATGTCGATCGTACAATTACAAGATGGAAAAGAAGTTTATAAACAAGTTACTACTCAAAAGTTGTTTAGTGAAAGTTTTTTAGCATATACTCTTATAATAAAGCAATTAAACTCTTTTTTAAATGAAGGATTTGGATTTGGATTCAAATTGGAATTTTGATCGCATCCTTAAAGAAGGATTGAAATATGATACCTATACCTAATTAAACTTTATTTCATACCTAATTGGAATTTTGGGTTAGGGCATGTTTGATAGTAGAGTTGAGGTCAAGATTAGATTATTAATTTTGATTAAATAGTGTTGTTCTATTGTTTGATAAGAAAGATTAAAAAGTTGGAGGCCCGTGTTTTGTATCTCGGTCTGTCTCCAGTCCGCATCAAAAAGACCAAAAAAACAATGTTTGTTATGTATCGGACCCTCACCCTACGATTAAAGTTATCGGGGGTTCATTTTCCTTCTTTATCCCTCCCTCTTCTCTCTCGCTAAGCCGTTGTCTCCAACTGCCTCCATTTCTTCTCGCTTTTTTTCCTCTTCTCACTACTCTCCCTCCATCGAGAGTCTTCGTCGTGCGTGGCTCTCCCTCTGTCCGTTGAATTTTTCTTCCCCAAATTCATCGAAGATGGTAGGGAGAAAAATTGATCGAGAAGAATTGAAGCAGAGAAGAGCGCCTCCAAATTTGAGTGAAAATTATGTGAACTGCGTGAAATTTGGTGGGGGTCATAGATGTTTGCCACCTACGAAAATAGAAAAAAATTGGTGGTTGTTCTTCTGCAATTTAAGCTCTTCACTTGACAATGTGCCCCTTTTATTTTGGCGACAAATCTTTTCCGATGTCACGATATTTTTTTAAAAATAATAATTTTTATTTTTTGTTTATGATTAGATTAGTTTTGCAGTTGGTTTCGTGTTGTGTTGCTCACATAAAATCACTTTTTTTGTTCTTGTTTCTCTTTCTCCCCTTCGTGCTAAATGATTCATGTTGACGAACCTATCACAAATGTTACCTCAAAATCAGCTCGAAAACGAGGTTTAAAGATTGAAGTGTTGGAATTTTATTTCATGATGTGAGTTGTATCTCATAATCTTGCCGGAAGGTTAGCCCGAGGATGGCGAGTTCTAGTGTTAGCCCAAGAAGTGGAGGGATTCATTCTATGTCAGAGACGAAGCAATAAAGAGAAGAAGCAACAAAGTTATCATTTGCCTCTTCCTCTATGTGCAATTGAGATTTGTGATTTTTGGAAAGAAATTGGGTGATGAATTGTGTGATAAATTTGTATTCAAATGTTGGATTTCTTCGATTTATGGAATTGTATGATTTTTTGAACTGCTTTGATTTTTTGTTCGAATTATTCAATTTATGAAATTGTTTTGGTATTGTATTATTTGTGGAATTGTTTTAGGATTATAAATCTTAATTCTCATTAACTTTTGTTTGTTTTATGCTATCGGGGGTGGTTGGGTGAATTTGATGCACGTGAAATGGCTCCGGAAATTGCCTGAAGGGGGAAGGGGGAAGGGGGAGGATAAAATAGTAAAATTTTATCTTATCTATAAAATAATATAGACTACCAAACACTTCACTTATTTTTATCTTAGTCTTAATCTTATTTATCGAACAACAAACATAATCTAAATCTTGATTTTTATCTCGTTTTTTTTTTATCTTGTCATATCTTGGCAATGCCTATCAAACACGTTAGTGTTTCAATTTAAAATCTATTAGGATGTGCAAGTTTTACAAGCAAAACATAAAGGGTTTACGGCGTTGGTCTTTAGGTCAGGGTAATATTAGTTTTTGGGATGCTATTTGGCTAGGGGACTCAACCCTTAGATCTCATTGCGACCCAAATGCTAATCTTGCCCCGGTCCCTGTGCATCATTTCTGGCATGAGAATAAGTGGCATATAGATAGGTTGCTTGCTTTGCATTGGGATTTCGGTGTGCCTCTG
>JAYDZE010077059.1:0-25043 GCA_034509125.1 Monilaria moniliformis
TATTTAATCCAGTCTCATAATATAATATTTCAAACTAGATTTCAACAAATGAGAAAGAGAGAGAAGAAAAAGAAAACAGATATATATATATATATATATATATATATAGAGAGAGAGAGAGAGAGAGAGAGAGAGAGAGATTTGCATTCTATGCACGTTCAGGTGGCTCAATTTTTGAAATTTTAGCATTAATACAACTAGAAACAACCATGGTCCACAATCACTAAAACACTTAGGAAGTGCTTGGTATGAAGGAATGGAATGAGGGGGAATGGAATAAAGATGTTTGATATGAAGAAAATGAGGTGCTTAGTATGACAAAATGGACCATCATTCCATTCCTTCTCATTCCATTCCATCATACCAAACATCTCATTAGGGAATGCTTGGTGCATGTAGATTTTCTAGAAAGTATCTTAAGATAAGGAAAAAAAATATGATGTAATGAATGTGTTAGACAATGTGATGCATCAGTAAGAAAATGCACAGGAAAATATACACGAATTTGACTTCATTTCAGCAAAAGAAATTGGAAACAAAGTCTGTCTCAGTGAGACAACCGAACATGACTTTATAGACTGAATACAATCTTATCCAGTAAATCCTTCAATTTCATAGGCATAACAAGGTTAAATAAAGGTACCAACTTCACATTACCTATGAATTTTTAACAAAAGACCAACAAGGTCACGTGCTACAATTAAAAAATACTAGCAAGTACAACAAGACCATCAATTTGGGTTATCAAACAGAAGATCAGTAATGATAATACCAATAAGCAGCTTATTATATTGTTTATTACCCAAGACAAAAGTTACAAATGGTTTCCTTCTTGCACGAGAGACTCCATCTTCTGCCTGTGTTAATTAAAGAGAAGGCTCAATAAATAATCTTTCTAATAGTAACAATACAGGACTCATGAATTACTAAACGACCTTCTATGTGGGAGCATAAAGTAGACAGTTATAATAATTTGGTAATAAACATCAAAAGCTTGTAAGATTGAGAAAAACCAAAGAAAATTGCAAACGCCAAGCTTAGATAAAAGACCATCAGGCTGCAACTACTCTGCTAACACAATCCGCCCTCTCAAGATGTTGTACCATAAACAATATTCAACAGGTCAAAAAAAGTGGAAGAAAGTAACTTATAGCTAAGGCACCCTAAAGAGCATGTAGATTAGAAACATATGTGTAATGTCTGACGATCATTAATTACACATTTCTCTCAGAATTTAAAGCTAATGACCATGTTATAAGAGGGCGGACCAAAATAAGATGAAATCAACCTAACCTAAGAAAATAAAATACAGAGAAACTAATCGTGTTCATGAATTAAGCTCCTCACATATTAAATGTTCGAGAAATTAACGTAGAAAAGGAACATAAAATCCTCCAGAATTTCAATTCTAGTTGAATGGCGACATTGTTTATCAAAGTATTCGCATTAACATGAGAAAGGAGAGAGAGAGCTCAAAAATCAAGATTAATTTTTCCAAAAACTCAATAAAATGGAAGAAAATGAAGAAGCAAATCAACGCAGTACCGGATTCAGAACCTGAGTAGAAAAAACTTGGCAAGCATTGAATCCATAGGCCACCTGCATCTGAGGATAGAAGAGCGTTATTGAATCGCGCCAAAATTTCATAAAACAACAATTGAAGTAGTACAAAAGGCGAATTTTGAAATACCTGATTTAGGAGGCGCGATTTAGAGGAAGAAAGCAGCGGCGACAGAGACACGACGCGCCTCCACATTTCTGATTCTTTGCGGAGACCACGACAACGCTGAGAGAGAGAGAGAGGGGGGGGGGAGGTTATGCGAGATATGCGAGCGAAGCTTCAGGCTGGAATTTTAAAAAGAGGTTGTGTTTTTAAAGGAGACTCTTTTGTCCAACAAGTCGTGGGCCATGTGTAAGCTGTCCGTACCGTGCCTTCAATTATTTTTCAAAAATCTTGTGCATCAACCGACCGACCAAAATTTCATGAACCAATAACCGAACCGTACGTAGATATTATGAACCGAAACCGATCTGAGGAAATTACTCTTTCAATCGATTTTCACTAATATAACTCTTTATCTAAAAAAAACACGATCGTGTAAACCGTCAGATTTCAGCAATGAATCACTTTGTTGATACTTAAAGTTAATGAATATATCCTTATAAAGAAAATACGAAAGGTGTGTTGAAGCAAAAATAGTTAAGACTGTCGTTTAACTCGGTGGAAAGGAACAATAAATCTCTAAGGTTAATACACACTCATATATGTGATTTGAAATTCGTGCAAATTAAAAATAAAAAAAAATATTATATATTTTTATCGATAATTACACAATGTACAATTATCTTTATATCTTGAGAGGTAAAAACGAGACGATTGAAACTTTTAAGAACTTTAAATATGAAGCTGGAAATCAACTTCATAGAAAAATCAAGATTGTTCATGGTGATCAATGAGGCAAATATGTTGCTCCAATTGAAAATTTGTGCAACTAAAGTGGCATAATTCACTGAAGGGGCCGTCATTTAGGTTGTGTGCAAAATGAATTTCTTCTTTAGTTTGATTCATTCCTACAAGCACAACTTAATAGTAGGTACAAGGTCGATCCCATGAGAAGTTAGTTAGCGTAGTCGTCTCTTTGTAACATGGTAACTAAAATAGGTTTCTACAGTGGTACTTATCCTTTCTTTGCTTTGGCAAAACTAACTAGATAAAATGTTAAATATCAATAGTAAAATAGTTATAGATCAAGTTTGAATCATCGAACACACTTTTTTCTTGTTCATCGGCTCAAATTATCCCCTATGTTCATGCAGCAACCTGACTACTTAAGTAAAGATTAGCTAGGTGGTTAAGTCAAGACTAAAAAAAATTAAAGAATAATACAACAGCTAATGACAAGCTCACATTAACTGACAATTATTCTTTGGCAAAGCATAAATATAAACACATATATTAACAATCAACAATACGACTTCATATCATTGACAAGGTAAGACCAACAAATGAATAACAAAACTACAATATACATGTCGAAATTTTACATAAGTTCAAGAATCATCTTAACTTCAAAATCACATGACTTAAAAAACAAAAGAGTCAGAGTATGGCAATAGAAAGAGTGCTTGACATACATATATATATATATATATATATGACTAGGCACTAACTATGTACAAAAAAATGGGCTTTGCTCAAGAGTGTACTCCATCACCATCTCTAGCTCATTTTGCATGTTTAGAAATACATTGAGGGCTAAGTACAAAGGTTCTATTCAATGGACACGTGCCTACAATATATAAAAGTGCTCTTAGAGCTATAGATTTGACTTGTCATATCGAGAAACACACAGGGGTTTAAGTAAAATAACATGTGTTTGCCAAAACATCTCATGTATATCATGTTTATCAAACATCAAGGTTCCGTACATGCAGCTCGAAGCGTTCTTTTCAATATCTACCCTAACAGTTATAGGCACAGGCCATTTAAGATTTATAACTAATAGATATGCATGAGTAGTAAACGTCTTAACCGATGACTGATGATTTCATATTTGTTGATTCGTTGTCTTGCTGAGATTGTCTTTTGTTATTAATGTCTTTCTTTAGTGTTTTAGTTTCTTTTCCCTATTGACTAAGATATTGTCCCATGAGACCAAGACAACATCTCTCATAACTAGGACGACACTGTCTACAAATCCCACTCTCATTTTGGTGGCCGTGACAAGAGACAAGCTACACCAACTCCTCGTGGGATGACCTTATACCTACCACTGACTGCGCATGTTGTGAGCAACAAGAAAAGTACAAATTTATTTGTATGAAGTGTAAACGGCAGCTTCGTCACTCGTTGAGTCCGTTGTTGAAGCCTACTAGACAGCTATATCCTTGAATGTCTTGGCTGCTTAGTTTTCTAGCCATTAGAGCTTGACTTTCATTGTCTATGTTGTTGGATCTATTGGGCAGGCTGGAAGAGGTGGATTATTTTGCTTTATCAGCTAGCATGGTTTTCTTCACGCCATACTTATTCTTCAGCTTGGCTCGGATTTCCATTTGATTCTTGTTGCTTAGCTTCAGACAGTTGACTTTGAAACGTCCCTACTTCCAGTAGTTGAAACATTCATCATTCTTCACAGTTGAGTTAGAATGACTGAGCGTGTATAGGCCTGGTAATTCGGTCGGTTTGGTTAGTAACCGAACCGAACCATCGGTTAACCAATTAAGAAATATGCCCGAATGCATAACCGGAACCGAATAAGATTCGGTTAGTCCACTAACCGATCGGTTAATCGGTTAACCGATCACACTAGCAGCCTCTCCTTCTGACTTATTTACTGATCCAACTACTACGGTCTCTCTCCTCCCAGAATCTCTCTCTTCTCCTTTACCTCTCCCCTTTCCAGCTACATCGCCACTAGCTCGCTGCCCAAAAAGCAGAAGCAACAATTATGATTTGAACAAAGCCCACAACTAATGGAACAAACGAGAATAATCAAAGAAGCAAATATACCTATAAAAGTGCTAAATATCAACTCACCCAGTGAAAATCAATGACGGCGAGCAAAAATGCAATCGCGATAAGCAGAGGCTGAAGCAAGCAATCAATTATGAAAACAAGCAATTCAAAAGGCAGCCGAAGATGGCGGCGCCAAGGGTCCAACGGCGTCGTTTGTTGTCGCGGTGGAGAGCGATGATTTGGAGAAGACAGGGATTAATTTAGGCAATGGGTATTTTAGTTAATTGTTCGAGTCTAGTGGACGGCAATTTTTTTCATTTTTTTCATTCATAATTTACAATATTATATGAGGCCCAAGATTTAAATAATTATTTGCTAATTGACCCTATAAGTTTTTTTATGTATATTGGGTTGGTCCCTATGTAATCCTTCTATTGAGGTTGATTACACTCTAGCCCTATTATTCATGATTCTTGTAGAAGGTCATATGGTGTTATTTGTTATTTTATTATGATATTTATATTTTTACTATTTGGTATGAAGTTATCAATTTTACTTTGTGGCTCGTCACTAAATATTTCGAATTTATGAAATAATATTACAATTGTTTTGTTGTTGTTGTGTTTTATACGGTCCACTTCGACATCATTCGAAACTCGATGGAAAATAATGTGGTCGCAGTGGCGGATTCCACTAACACGGTTATTATAGTGCGTGCAGGTAATCTGAAGTCGGTCATATTTGAAATATATTTTTGCATTGAATACAATACAAACTCTATTATTGTATAATCAGACTCTATTTTGGCTGTTTATGCAATTTTAGAATATGATGTGTCTAAGCATGTGGTGCGTGAAAAATTAGTTGATGTCATACCAACAACGATGACCTATTAGATTAGTACTTATTTATGAGTTGATAGTTGGTGTTAGGATAGACACACATAAATTATGACATGTAACAAATTAAAACTCAAGATCTAGACTCGCCTTTATAATAATAATTTGAAGTCTCCATAGTTAAACTTTAAAGATCGCACATATCGATTATGATACTAAAATTATAATTTTCTTTTATCCAAAGAAAAATACTAGAAAACCACTTTATGGAAACATGACCAATTATGGCAAAATACTATAGTTTGTGCTCTTATCAAATTATATATAATGTACCCGTAATATAATTTTAACCTAACAATTACCTTTCCGTTTTAAGAAAACCTACTATATATATATATTTGGATGATGAAGAAATTCACAACTACTATTCAAAAGTCTGAGAAAAATCCAAACTCCGTTGCTATATAATGGCGTGCGCGAAGGATATGTGCTCATGATCACTCGGTAAGAGAAAATTCAGCGCTTGCTCAATCGACTGCTCAATTCCCTTTTCTCAAAACCCTGAAATCTCAAAATCAAGAATTCAAGAAATCTCAAAATCAAGAATTGAATCCAGTAGCGGGAGCATTGGATCAGCAGCAGCTGTTGGAACCGTCAGACCTTTTGCTTCCAACTATGAGGAAGAGAGAGAGAGAGAATCCCTGCGGGATTTGCGGCCACTACCACAAGTTCGAGGAGGGCGAGGTCTGCGGCATCTGCGGCCACTTCATGACCGCCGGCGCCGATAAATCCGTTGTCCACGTCAGCGCCTTCGCCTCCGAGATCCTGTCGGAGTTCCTCTATTTAGGTAGCTTCGACAATGCTGCCCGCAGCGAGCTTCTCAAGTCACAGGGCATCTCCTGTATTCTTAATGTGAGATAATTTTACTCGAACGGCAATTTTTAATCTTTGAAATTGATCTTTTACTCGTTCTTGATAGTTGATTTGATCGTATTGTTGTTAATAGTTCGATGTTAGGTCACCAATTCGGATTGAATTTGTGTAGTTGATGTTGTGTTATGCAATTGAATGTATGGATTAAGCTAATTGTTTTGGTTGAATTAGGAATTTTCGGAGTTAGGAAGCTTTATGATAGTCTGTTGGGCTGAATTTGTTTTGGTCTTGTAGACTGTATGCAGAAATATCAGTGATGTGTCTTGAATTTCGAATTTTCGTGGAAGGAATCTTGAGTGTTTTTTTGTTGTGTACTTGTGTACATGCTTCATTGTTGTGGAGTACAAATGGTATATATGTGGTTTTCTTGTGATGCTTACAATGAAATTGGGACTGAGGGTTTTACCTCACTAGAGTAGAGAGGAAGTTCGTCTTTGAGGTTAATGCGCGTCTATAATTAAGTTATCGAGGGGGATGTTTCTACATTGTGATCCATAACTTGTATACTTGTGAAATTGATTCACAAGTGGAAGATTGATGTCAATTGTACTACCTTTTTTCATTGTATCGAATGGTTAGATATGTTTAGACAAAGCATATAACTGCCTACGAGCCTCTAAATTCAAATCTGAATTGTGGCAAGTATCTCGATTTGGGACAATTTAGGGTAAGTCAGTACGATATTAAGTACTCTCCCCTCTTATTTTGGTTTATATTACCAAATTGACTGGAGATGGCATGATGAGTAAGCCTGTTCTTTTCTATAAAAGTAAGGGTTCTTTATACACCATTTTCATTAGAATTTACAATTTTCCTTGTTTACTTTTCCACTTTTACCAAAAGTAAGCTTGCAATTGAATATGTTTACCGAAAGCACTGCTTTTCACCTGAACCTTTTCGATTTGGTGGAAAGTGGCATATGGTAACACTGTAACAGGTAACCATTATGAGTAGTTTTTCATTACTTTTCCACTTATAACCATCGATGAGAACTCTGTCTATTTTTTTCTAGTTGCTTGAATTCGATAATTTCAATTCAACTGGTAGTTTCAATATGCTGAACTTTTGGTGGACATGTTCCGTGTGATATTAAATCATTCCGTGAAAAGGACCTATCCGTTCTTTTTGAAAATACTATTTTCTGTGGTGCAGACTGTCCCTTCTTGTCAGAATCTGTACAAGAACTCTTTTACCTATCACTGTCTACAGTATGATCAAAAACTGCCATTTGATGACGCAATTCGGTTTCTGGGTAAGTTTACCGATTTTACTACTGATATGGCTAAAAGTGATGTTTCTTCTCAAAGGGGATCATAAGAAGTCGAACCATATCAATCTTAGGATACTAATACTGGCTTAATTAAGATGTAGATAATGCATATTGGGAGTTCTAATATAAGCTGAAGTCTGATGAGATACCAGATTATACTCACATGTAATGACATAAATTTTGTGAATTCCTATTATGAGTTTCCATGTTCTACAATCTCTGAAGCAAAATATATCTTTCTGTTTCTTGTCTTCGTACTACTCTCGTTCTTCACTTCTTGTTTTGATTCATACTATTTAAACTCTTGAAACTACCAAATTTTGCAAAATTCACTTCTACCTTTTCATATCTGCCCTTGCTTCATAGCATTTGCATACACTATGATTTGATTGAGCCATCACTCCCACATGTTTATGCAGAGCAATGCGAAAAGGAGAGGGCTCGGGTTCTCGTGCACTGCATGTCTGGTAAAAGCAGGTGAACTTATAATCGCAATATCGAGGTTATTTCACCTTAATTTCCTCTTGCATATATCGACTGCTTTTGTAGTGAATACCATTCCGAGTGCCAGATCATCTATAGGATTCCTATCAACGTGACATATTGTAATATATTCGACAGGTCTCCCGCAATAGTAATGGCTTTCTTGATGAAAAGCAAGGGCTGGAAACTCGCACAGAGCTATCAATGGGTGAAAGAACGTCGGCCTTCAGTCGAACTACATCCAGGTTTGGTCACACTCTGCCTTGATGAGCTTGTATTAGCTCCAATCATCTCTAATATATCAAAAAGTTTATCAAAATAAAAAATTAACATCAAAGAAAAGGATAAGTAATGCTACGTTTCTTCAAGAAATATGGGATCTTACATGTATATATATGATCTTGGCCTACGCAACCACATCTTGTCTAACACGTTCCAATTCCGGTTAATTTCAGCGGTCCACCAACAATTACAGGAATTCGAGCAGAAAATATTCGGTTCGATAGAGAATAGTGGTGTGGGCATGCCTAATTTTTCTTCTTTAAGTTTTGGCTTCTCAAGGCCAAATGACACACCACTAGCTCCAGCAGCAACTCCAGTTTTCACCAACACTAGCAGCGCTTCTATCTTCGCCCATCCCTCACTCGACGTGCCCCCTCAAGAATTCACCTTCGGAGCTAGCCCGACTCCAGAAGCTACACCTCATAACTCTGGTCTCAACACTAGCACCAATATCCCTGCTGTCAATGACGTTTCCATGGATGGTTCTTGACCGGTGGGGTTCCATTCACACGTTGCTCAGTGAAAAGTAGGGTTTATGGCGAATCTGGGATGTTAAGTGATGATTTTCAGCACCTCTAGCCTTTGATGAACTGAAGTGAACTGATTGGAACCTAGCCACCCTTCTCTCTTGTGAAAATCTATATAGATGAGAATTTCTTGGTGTTGAATTTTATTAGTGTTTTGTTTTAGTTAAGAAAATACGTTGCTTTCTAAAAATATATTGGCCTTGTCACATATATGACTGATCAGCTAATGAATTAGCAATGTCTGAAAATGAAATGATTTTACCTACACAGTTCGAATTCGGTAAAATCATCATATTATACATTAAGTGACTCTTACAAACGACTTGACTATAACAATGGTGATGTTATTACAGTTGTAAAAATGAATATGTTACAAAAATAGAAAAAATTTGCAACACCAAACCATTCTCAGTGTCTGTATATGAACGATGAATCCTGTCGTTGCAGCTAAGAAATGCACGTCTCGAGTGATGATTTGGCGAGCCACAGCAAACCTGGATCGTTTCGTTGTAGCATGAAATAAGGTTCGGTGACTCCTGATTCGACAACGATGGCTTGTTCATGAAAGCCGATCAGTTTGAGTATTTCCACAGCAGCTGCAGGGCAGAGTACAAATAAGGCTGTTTTATTTAACAGAGAAAGGAGAATCTACTTACTAATTTGATTATCTTGAAATCCTCTTAACAAACTTAATCCCCTAAAGGGGCGTCATAAGATGATCAATAAAAGTCGACCCGAACTGTAGGTAATCATACAATTCATACCTTCGTAAGTAACAATATTTCTTTGGATTAATGGATTAGCCTGCAAAAATCAATCGGAAATATAAGGAAAAACACAAAGAGTTTAGAAGGGCAATCTCCTGGTGTAGGATCCAGAGGACTAACTGCAGGTAACATACCTTTCTGAGTTTTCTGAACTTCACCTCGTTCGGGTATTCCATTACATTACTGCATGTAATTAAAGAGAACGTCTCTGAATTCGTTTTTGAATGTATGATTACATAGAAGAAGTCGATGTTGAAGTAAACTAGGCATACCCGATTATCTTGATTAAAGTTTGTAGAACCCTTTCAGTCTCCGAGGGCGTAGCTTCCTTTCTCAATGACTGAACAGCACTTTGCAGACGATCATAAAACTCGGTAACAGGGTCTTGAATTATCCGCAACTCCGGATCATCTGGATCAGGTTCAGTGCTGTGGCTCCTTGGTGGCGACCCACCGGACTCAGGTTCTGTTTGCATCTCGTCTGGATGAGAATCGTTTGGTTGTGCTTCGCCAGGAGTTCCACTCACATGACTTGGTAACTCTGAAGTCAAGTCCATTTGATCAGGCGGCTCAGCGTTTTGGTCACTTGGATGATTTGGGTCTGCGTCAGCATTATCGAGTTCAGGTTCTAGTATGGCGAGTCTTCTCTCGAAATCTCCATCAAGGTTGGGTTTAATGGGACTAGTTCCTGAATCATCAGGATTGGATTGTTCATCTCGGGCAGGCTCAAGGTGGTCTCGCCCCGATTCCATGTAAGGCTCAAGTTGCATGCGTTCAACTCCGTCACAGCCATCTGGATCGGGTTTAGGCTCGTTGCAAAAGTCATTAATATTAGGATCAGGTACCTGCAGACCATCTGTTAGCTGAGATTTCATTCTTTATTTGACAATCAAGATCTAGAGTGTCATCATGTACCACAGATGATCCTAAAAGAGGAATGGATGTGTCAGCTAAACGAGCAAAAGCTGCATTGGCTGAAGCAGCGTGAGCAGTAGGAAGAACAGAAACTCGCCCTCCAAGCTTGTGTGATGTAATTACATTACTGCTTGGGTCGAACTCCTCGTCATACTGTTCTGAAGGGGTACCTCCACTCAGAGTATGACCTCTTGATTTAGTCCAATCGAGAGTAGCAGCTTCTTTGTTTAGCTGTTGCACCAGATATGCGTCAAATGAGCCATTTGAGCACTATATATTTAACTTGAAGACGATGTATCTCTGCAAGAGATGTATAGAAAAATACAACATATACATATACAAACGGTATGAACTAGGCTATATACACACAGAAACTACATGCATGGGATTGAAGAAAAGCAGATTCTACTATCTCCATACCTGTGAATCCAGAGCAAGAAAATTCGAATCATGCTCGGAAAACACCATATGTGCCTAAAAGAAGACGCATGTCCAAAGGTTAGCTTTTTGTAAGAAGTAGCCGCAGAACACAGAGGAACACGATGAAGAAGACTTCTTCTATTGAAGATGAAAACGTACTAGCTCATGCAAAAGAGTCTTCTTAATTTTTTCATATTTCCTGAAACCCTTGAGGTCATCAGTTCGAAGTCTAAGTGATATTTCTTCTCCGTGATTCTACACATTCACACACAAAGAGCTCGAGTAAGACACGGTCAACTGTAAACAGATTCATGATGCATGAAATTCGAGAATGGCTGAGGAGAGCAGAATTTTAAGCAGTCGCAAAAGAATAAATCATCCTCTAATGACAAACCTTACCTTGTTGAAACCAAGGATGCACTTGGGACTGATTCCAACATAGCCAACAGGTGCCATCTCAGTCAAAATTCCCACCAGCCAGCAATGCTTAAAGAAGGCCATTTCAAAAAGATTTCATCACAACTGAGAGAACATATAAGGAATAGAAAGAAGGGAGAAAAGGAGTATGAAACAAGAATCACAAATCCGTCATCCCACTATACGGGGTTGGCCATATGGATTATATCATGTAGTACAATCACTGTGAATTATAAGCAAACAGTAAAACTAAACCTAAGGTACCTTATTCATAATTGCAACAATTCCTGGGTCTGAAGCAAGCTTATGCAGCAATTCTAGTGCCTTCGATGCAGGAGGGTTCAACTGCAATCATCCAGATAACATCAGTTAGTTAATATGGATTTCATCAATCCTAGCTACTGAATCCTTCAACCGTAATCTAAACAAGCTCTCAGTGCATATTAGAAAAGGTCAAAACTGATGAGCTAACATGGATATTGAGTATTCCGAAACTTACTACTATGCCAGGAAGGCTAAGTGTTCGAAAATCACAAAAGATATAATTTCCTTGAGGAAGTTTCAGTGAGTTATATGATCTCCTGGTAATTCTCTGCTTCAATCTCTTTTCTTCTTCATCAAATCCAGCTATCCTTAGGTCTGCCTTTGCATTTTGTAGAACTTCATCAATCTCATCTTTGGGTACTCCCATCATTCTAATAGATTTTCCCTGAAACATAAGGTAGACAACCTGCTGTCAATAATTCAAAGGCTGGCTCTGAAAATAGTTGAGCACTAACAACCCTTCAGATCTTCTCATATATATATAAATCCAAAACATTTGCTCAAATGGATAAAAGAAAAAGACACAAGAAAATTGACACAAACCGTATTATCAGCTAATGAGACTGCATTTACATTTATGATCCCTTCAACACTTTGAAAGGTAAGAAGCATTCCAAGAAATGCCATTCCAATACCAGGGAAAATTTTGAAAACCAAACAAATAAAGGATTGGTCTCTGCACCTTAAGAATTGATGCTGATTCCAAGTTCATCTGAGAATGTTCATCAGAAAAAGGACACAGCATCTTTGAATTTTTTTCCATGGGAACGAGCAGCCTTAGAGTATCAGCCTCGACGTGCGTGAGTTTTTGCAACTTATAACCCAACTCCTTAAGAGTAGCACCTAGATTCATCTCAACAACAAGCTTTCGTCCCCTCCAAACAACTGAGAAGCTTTGCAAATCCTGCTGCTTCTCCATATTCTGGCCATATAAATCACATTAAAAAGAAGAAAATGCTCAGAGATTTGTATTACTACAACCGAACACCCTAAGAAAACTCTCAATTTTCATAATAGATTCACCAAATGCTAAATTCACAGCTATCTATTGCAATAAATCAGTCTGACAAACTCAACTCCTTAGTGATTCATGAATATATCTGATTCTTTTCACCAGGCAGAGCTACCCAAATCCCCATCTTTGAGATATCCAATCAATAGAAACCAGTTCGATTCACAACTCGTAAAAACTCTCATATACAACTTGATGAAAATGAAAATATTCAGTCAATTGATTGTTCGATATTGGCGGTAACTCTCTCCAAACTTTAAACCATAGAAATTAAGCGGAATTTAAGCTGAACAGGAAAATGATCAGAAGTACTCCGACTATAATCTAAATTCAGCACAGCACAATACAACGGAAACTTCAACACCACATTTTCACATCATAACACAATAATTTAGGAAAAAATGATATCTAAGAATAAGGAAAATCGAGAAAATTCACCTGAATTCTGGTATTTTGATGATGTCTTCCTTCTCAAGACAGTATGCAGGTTTAAAATGAGAAAGAAAATGAATTTTGCAAAATTTATGAAAGAAACTCTCTATATATACGTCAGGCTGAGGCGTAATTTAGCATGAACGGCCGCAAACGGCTAACATAAGCGGTTGGCGCATGGTTATGTAACTGCTGACGTTAATAATAATAATATAATAATAGGTTGATAGGCCAAATGTTGTTAAACTATTTGACTAATATGCTTATTATTTGTTTGAAGGGAATTTATTATGAATATTTTTACATAGCTTCATATAGAATTAGTTAAATTCAAATATTTGGTATTGTAATCACGAAATTATCGATTATATTAATTATAAATTTATTGGGATTTGTATTACATTTTGGAAAATTTGTAAATCTCTCTCTCTCTCTCTCTCTCAATTATATATACATGCAACTATTAAGAAATCACAGTCTTTTGATCATTTTATAATTATAACACATTTTCTAACTTGTAACCAAACAAACACACAATTTCTAACTAGTTTAAATCACAATGCCAATAAACAGTTTTTGCTATTACAATATTCATAAATTTCTAACAAAATTGAAGATTAAGATTGATGTTTGCTCGAAATTAAAAATTGGTAGATGAGAATTGAACTTTTAATCTTTCACAACGAAAATTAAGGAATTTATGATTTATTCAAATCATGTAAGATGTCGTTGCATATTATATTTTAATACACACATTAGAATGGTTGTAAATTCATAGTATTATAATTATAAAATGATCCAAAATTATTTTTTAGACGATTTATATTGATTTAATTTGTAAAAATAATATAATAATCTTTTGATTAAGGTTGAGACATGGAGATGGAGTCTTGCATGTTCAACATATGATTTTCTACTTGTGTAAAAAAAACATATTATATTTTATACTTCAATTTCGTTTTTCTCGATTACTATGATTTTTTTTTATTTTAAATATAAATATTTTAAGACAAAATCCAATCGTTTTCTGACAAACAAATTGCCACAAACCCAAATAAGAAGAGTTTTCTTTTTGTCATGGGCCCAAAGAATACTATGAAAGAAGTGGTGGAATTTAACCCAAAGAAGATGGCTTTAAAAGGAAAGACGAATGAAGTTTGAATTAAATAGATATTGGAGAAAGCCCAAAATTAATATGAGCTAGTAAAGAATATAATTTGGAGAAAGCCCATATTATATAATTAAGAATATATTTTTGAATTAAAAAATCGCATGATCAACTTTATTTATTATTTTGTAGAAGGAAGTTCTCTCTCTCCTCTCTCTCTCTCTCACACACACACGTATATCTTAAGATTCTTATTTAATTATGAACGAGCAAGACTTATTCAAGAAAGCGAGCCTATTCCTCTAACAAAACAGCACAAAGAGATTAATAACATGTTCATCATTATATATCATTATATATCTTTTGGTCTAGATGAATATCTAGACCAAATAATAGTGATCATATCTTACAAGTTACAAATATCAAATTCCTTCCCCACTTGCACCTAATCAATGAAATCACAATATATATTGGCAATAAATTACAGAAAATATACGATCCATCCTCGACTCAGACTATCTATTACATTGTAGTATCACATGTTATATATTGTACTGTATGTATGAACGTCAGTAAATTACAATTTACTGGTTTAATTTGTACTAAAATTGTAATGTGAGAGACACCGTACCAAATTCTATCCCGATTAATTTCCATGAACGCGATGTTGCACCCCATGAGACGAAACTTGTGGGATCGGTGTAGGGCTCAATAGCCTTCGGCCGCCACGGCATAGCTGGGCTGCAGTGCAACCCCTCGAGTAAGCGTTTGCGGCAATGGGATCCTCGGATAACTTCTTATCCTTGAAAAGCTCTTGGACGACTGTTTTGCCCTCGGCCGCCTCGGCCGGCGACCAGAGGAAAGCGCTCACCACAAGGAGAAATGCCAAGGTCACCACCATCATCCTTGCCATGACTACCTTTTTTTTTATTAAAAATATTTTTTTTTATTTTTTTTTGGAATTAATAAATAATGCTTTTATTCGATGTGGACTTGCCGTTTTGTTTTGTGCTAAATGCTGTTTATATATTGCATATGGTTCTAAATTTGGAAACGAATTTCAGGACCATCCTTGTTTCACTCATGATTTGCACATCAAAAACGAGAAATTAATGAATGAGAATGGTTTGACGAAATTGATGGTTACAATTTTATTTTATTGTTTTAGCACTTTTCTTGATTTTGAAGAAATTTCACCATTTTTTTTTTCATATGTACAATGTACTGCATTTCATATCATTGTTATTTTACATAATTTTCGAAGCCATGTTTTGATCTATTTTAGAATGTAATTGTTACAGACCAAATAGGAAAAAAGTACCAATATCACAAAATAAATAAAAGAACTCATTCCAAAAGAGATAGAGGCAATTTGGTCTATAAATCTCACATCTACTGCATGCGTTACACTTACACAATCGATATGGAATACTAGAAATGCAATAAATTATCAAAGGACGACACTCCAACAATATTATCATTTTGTATTTGGAAACTTTCTATTTGTTAATTTTTTTTGTAGAAGTTATTGCTTTTAATATTCCAACTAGCATTTCAATTTTATTTATTTATAGAGCCAAACCGACATTTTATTACGAGCAAATGCAAGGAAACGAGAGAAGGCCAACCACACAAGGAGGAAGCTCGACCCAAACATAAGGGAAAGTTATCATGGCATTAAATCCAAATAACAAAAAACTTATATTTTTTTTATTCTTCTTAAAAATGATCATATTATATATGCAATAATCATTATTACATAATATTGATCAACTACAGCAAATAAAACAAAATCAACCATTGAATATCTCAATGGAAAAAGTTGATAATATTGTTTTCTAATGCTGCACCTCAGCCACCGTCAATAGCTTCCTGCCACCGCGGGGAGGGCTGTCGCGGCCGTCGCGGCATCTTAGTGCACTGCTACAACCCCTATGGTAGGGGTTTGCAGGGGTCCGCATTGGTTGTAATAGAGCATCAGCGCCGCCGGCAGGGCTGGCGGCGGTTGCCGCTGCCACCCCCGAAGCGAAAACGCTAATAACAAGCAGTGTCGCCAAGATTGCAGCCATCGTCTTCGCCATTCTTGCTAGTTTTATATTTAACTTTTTGTATGTTTAATGTGGAAATATAGATGACTTTTTCTTGCAATTGTTGCAAAAGTTTCTTGCTTTTATATAGAAAAAAAAGAGTCAATCGAGCAGTAAATTCTGGGCGTTATGCAATTTAATTTGGTCAAAATGAAATGGTATGTAAGGAGAATATTTATTACACATTATATTGCAGAAATATTAATTAAATTGGTTTGATCCACCATATCATATTTCCATGTATAAGGTAGAGAATTCAATGTTTAATAATATTTCTTTATGTGATAATTTCTCTCCTTGTGAACCTTTTAACTTTATAGTTTATGTAGTATGTGGTACGAATTGCCCAAACGAGAATTCTTGAACAAAGAACAATTATGTGTTTTAAACTTTTTATGCATATTTTTTAGCTTGTTTTCAATTTTTAAGATTGTTCTCTTTTCTTCTATTTTTAGGCTTTGTTTCTAAAATTTTGGCTTTAATTTTTCAATCAAATTTTGGGAAGGTTATGACTTTTTTTGCTTAAGGAAATAATCAATTTAATAAAACTTTGACTGATTATAGTGTGGAGCTAATCTAGGTTATGACGCATCAATTTACATCTTCTATCATGACAATATATCAATATTGATCAAATTGGTGGAAACCACCTAATTAACTCTAGTTCGATTTTCATTAATTACAAAATCCAAATTTATTTATTTATTCTAAACAAGATAATAGTTCAAAAAGAAAAAACCAAGATAGGTCAAATTCTTTGATTCAAATTCCAAATCCATTAAAAGTTTATGTATTTGAAATCAAGATTCAAGATTTAAAGTTCATGCGCAAAACCAAGAATGTGTTAAAGTTGGCGTATATACACCAATTAACCCTTCTTGAGAGGACAGTTGCTAAATTAATATATCACAAACTATTACCTTTGTTTTTTTATTATATAATGAACTCCCAACTTTGAGCAATAACACCCAAACTACACAATACCGAAAAGCCGGGCGAGAAACTGCATTAATTTTTTCATTAATTTTATCGATCATCTTGCGTGCATCATCCAGAAACTCCAGTTATTTACATATGATAGCATTCTTTGGATTGTTCTTCGTGGGAGGACCGAGCTGCGGCTGCCTAATCAATTTATAATTTAGCAAATGATGTAGAATTTGCTTCGCGTGATTTATTTATGGAAGATTCTAAGCTCAAATATGAGATTTGTGGTACATATACTGTTTGACAACGATGATGTGTTTGGATGATGCGCAGAAAGTGTTCGATAAAATGCTTGATCAAGAATGTGGTGTTTGGGCGATGTGGAATTTCCAACTCAGCATTTTTCATAAAGAAAAACTGTAAGAAAATGTCACAACATTTTTCAATATTATTTCATTAATGTTAGGAGGCTAATTTTCTAGCATCGGAATGTGTTCGTGGAACATATGTTCCACCACTTCCTCGTGAGGATTTGGCGAGGGCATATATTCCACGTCAAATTTCGACGGCCACATGTACAATTTACTGGTCGAAACATTGTTTACAAATTTGATGAAAAAAGTCCTTATGACATTATTTAAAAAAAAAAGTCGAAACATTGCCACTGAATTTTTTTGGAAAAACATGATATATTGAAAAAAATCGAAACATTGCCACTGATTTTGTTTTTTGAAAAACATGATATATTGAAAAAAATCATTATTCTCTACATATTCAGTTGAAAAATATTATTTGAAATATAGAAAAATCATTATTCTCTACATATTCAGTTGAAGAGGCTAGAATTTCTTAATCTACGTATTGAATTGGTATAGGGGAGAGGTTAGGGAAGACATTGAGAAGGAATCAGAATTCTGTATTCGATTGATGTAATTTTCCTTACAATATTCACACCTTTAAGGTGTAGGCTATTTTACACATATGGAAATAAATCACTCTATTCTAGTGTAAGATTAATACAATCTTTTTTCCTATTCTAGTCTTTCTCTTTTATTTGTTTCCATATTCAACACTACGTCCTTTTAATTAACTTAGTATAGTTACTAAATTCTCATATTTTGAGAGGTAAATCGACGTCGTTTTAGTGGTACTAACTAATTTTTTTGAATTTTTGTTGAGGATGTAGTAATTGCTAAAAATAAAAAGGTGGGCAATTACAAATTATGATATGTATGTGTGTCTGTTATTTGAGGCAATTAACTCTAAAAATATCAAATGAAAACATTCATAATTCAACCACTCAAACATCTAACAAACTATTATCTATTTTTTAATTACATTATGAACTATTGCTTTTGACCAGTTAATTCTCTAACTAAAGAAAAAATTGAAAATCACTCATCAAACAAATTTCAGATACCTGAAATCTGATTCATAATGTAGAAATCGTGCCATTACATTATATGAAATTCCATGTTGGCATTTCATCAAACGACTACTATGCATCATTCGATTCTTTATTCCTAATAGATTTCTATAGTTCTCTATAAATTTAGTATTAATCGATAAAATGCTATAAACAATGTATAATTCTCCTAATCACCGCTACGGCATTGGAGGCTGGCACTGCAACCCCTCTTGTAAGAGTTAACGGCGATGGGATCCTCAGACAACTTCTTACCCTCGAAGTGCTCTCCGGTGACTGTTTCGCCCTCAGCCGCCTCAGCCGCCTTAGCCGGCGATGAGAGGAAAGCACTCACCACAATGAGAAATGCCAAGCTCACCACCATCATCCTTGCCATGACTATTTCTTCTTTTTTGCTTAATAATAGTAAATAAGTTTCTTATTTATTATGCTTTTATTTGATGTGGAATTGCGTTCTGTTTTGTGTGCTAAATGCTGTTTATATATTGCATGTGGTTCTAAATTTGGATATTTCTTTATGTGGTCTAAAATTGATCATTACTAGTTGATAAATGGAAACGAATGTCATGGCCATCCTTGTTTCTCTCACATCAAAAAACGAGAAATTAATGAAATTGATGGTTATAAATCATTTTTCAGATGATTATTTCACCAGTTTTTGTCTACATCATTTTAGTGGTGCATGTCAGATAAATTTAGTTAATTTTCTTTCGCGGATGTAATAATACTAAAATATCATTCTCTTTATAACATTGATAATTCTGAGGAAATCAAAATTCATATATCATTTTAATAGTATAATAGTTAATGAACTCATATATTTTATTTCGAAACATATGGTAGTAACTAGTAAATACGTCATTTATACGTTTAAAAACTGCTAATCGATAACCATAAATTAATCTGAATAAATAAATAAAAACCCTAAAATATTAAAACGGACATAAATGAATAAGATCTTATATATATATATATATATATAACATCATTGTTTCTCTCCAACATCATAAATTGATCTAGTCTCTATTCAACAATCAACGTATGTACAAAGACAAATACAGAAAAGAAAATAAACTTCTCAAATGGCGGCTATATTGTTTTGGATCATTTTCCTCGTTCTATCACAATCAGTTTTGTCTGAATTTATTTTCAAAAGAATACTCAATGTCAATAAATTCTCGAGTTTAGGTCAAAACAACGATTTAAAACTGTTGTGTGTTTTCCTCACTTGTGCCTAACAATTTAAACATTCCCAATAGGTAGTAGCTAAGGTTGTAATTTTTAAGGTACATGAGAAAACTTCGGAATTTTGTAAAAAGTTCTACAATTTTATTAACAGAAGCGGACGAAGTAAAAGACAAAATATACTCGCCATCTTAATTACATAAATTGTACTGACTATTATCTAAGTACCTTCACTCATATTTTTTGTATAATGTCCGTAGCAATATTATGTATTTTTTTTTGCATTTCAAAATTAATTTGTGACTATTATATTGATTGAAATTGATAGTATTTTTGTCTTTTTGTTGTTTAATTTTATATTTTTTTGTTGCAGTTGCATTGGAAGTTGCGGATGCCCAAAAAAGAAGCCAAAAACAAGATTAGACAGAAATGGTTGTAATTGTAACTTCCAAAATGCAGAGAACTATGCTTTAAATCTTACAATGGATTTGGATCATGCGTTGAAGCAGTTGGTTCAATGGGCATATACGCTTGTTCTTGCATTTAATAAAATCTCATGAAATAAAGAACAAATTGAAATTATTTGATGAAAATTGAGCTTATTTATATTGTAGAAAATTTAAAGTGCCATTACATTAAAAAGAAAAGAAAAGCTGAGATGGAAATTTTGATGTTGCCCAAGACACCACATCTCAGGCATTTAATCGAATAGTTTGATGCATTATCCGATTCTTTGGATTGTTCTTTACAGGGAGGAGCAAACTGCGCGGCGGCTTCATTACGTTATGGTTTAGGTAATGATGTAAAATGGGCGCGGTATATCATAGAATGTTGAGTTAGTTGGGATTTATTCGGAATGGGAATGTATGGATGATGATTTGCGGAAGGTGTTCGATAATATGCGTGAGGAAGAATGTGGTGTTTTGGGCTATGTGGAATTTCCAAACTCAGCCTTTTTCCGAGGTGCACAGCCGCCTACATTTCTTGAACCACGATTCCTCCATTTCTTTTTCTTTAAAAGAGGAAGACATTCCAATGGTGGAAAAGTGGTCTCATGACATTATCGGAAAATTTTGAAGCGCTCTATAGGAATTTGATGCAAAAAATTGCCTCGTGACGTTATTTAAAAAATATCGAAACACTGTGTTTGATAAAGATTAAAAAAGCATGATATTATTGAAAAAAGTTCAAATGTTGTGTCATCTTATGGCATTTTCAAAATTTTACATGTAATGACACGGCAAACTCGTGTCAATCCTAATATATCATAGTATTATCTAATATATACGGTGTAAATATTACGACAAACATAGAAAAAGTCCCTCAAATTTAACGGTGTTCCTCAAATATCTACTTAAAAGCAAAAATTACCGTCAGACAAAGTTCTTGTCAACAGATTTTTTTTGCTATAAATAACTCAATATATTCCTGACGAAAATATCCAATTAAAAAACACAAGTGTTAGAGATACAAAGGTTATATATCATAGATATTTTACATTGACAAAAAAAATGGGGAAAAAGGTGGTGGCGAGCTTGATGTTGCTGCTTGTGATCAGTGCGTTTGTTGCGACGACGAGTGCGGAAAATGACGACTTTGATCAGTTTAACGAGACGGCGGTTAAGGAAAAAGACAAACTTGAGGGAAATAACAAATATATAAAGAACCCAACGCTCGAAATCGGCCGTGGGCCGGTGAAAAAGCCGCCGTCTGCTCCGGCAAACGACTACAATCGGGGTTGCCATCAGGAGCACGGATGCCGTGGTGGTCCGTAATTTCGAGGAGAAATTTGCAGCCGCTATTTAGATCAAATTTGCCTGGATAAGACCAAATAAATGTAATTAACTAAGAAAATTTTATGTTTTAGTTCTTTTTTTTGGGTTAATTTGTTTATTTATAGTTTAGGATAATAAGGGTGAGGAGAGATTTATAATCAGCCAATAATGGTGTATAATTACCTTATTGGCTGTGTTATGTAATACCTCAATTAATAATGTAATCAAACATGTGATTTTTTAAATTATCCACTCGATATATATGCTTGAAAAAAATATTATAACACTAAATTACTTTGGAAGATTTCTCGATTTCATTCTAAAATTAATGTGCTTCTTAAGATTAAAAAGTTGTAGACATTACTGTTTGACAAAAGTACTGACAGAGAACTTAGGGGTCTGTACGGAAAAATAATGCACACAAACTATTCGGAGGAATGTGTTGAAGAGAAATAGAACAAGAGAGAAGAACAACCATACATGTTTTCATAGGAGACGGTCAAAATTTTCAGAATACAATTTTTCTATAATTTGATTCTATGATAGAGTCTTTTGCATTAAATTCACATAAATATCCGATAATTTGATGATAACGTCTTGGTGATTATTTACGATGCTTCTCGCTTGCACAACCCAATCATTAGGATATGATTGCACAATATGATCATAGCGTCTTAAATTCACATAAAGATAATCATAATTTTTTTGCGATTTTTTAAACATTGCAATATATCATTTAATGTCCAGTTCCAAAGGTAATAAAAGTATGTTGTTTAATTATTAAAACAAATCTTAGGTAGGGGCGAATGCAGAAAAAAATATCGGGGGAGCCCCGTTATATATATTCTTCCATTTTGCCGACACCAATCTGCTTCTTCTTCTTGTTCACTTACATTTGAATCACGACGGGGCGGGGGCACAATTTCTAACGAATCGCTGAAATCAAAGTTATGAAACAAAAATGGGGAGCTCACCCCGCAGCCTAGGCGTGTGTCCGCCACTAATATGATGTTAGACATGGCGCAAATTTTGCTAGCAAAATTTGAGAACTTGAAATTGTAAACTTGAACAAGATTGAAGTGTGCTTTGTAAAAACAAAAAGGTGGAAGATATATATTATTTCTTATGATATTTATTTCATGAATGGTTTATAGTACACACTGCGTTAAATTTAAAGACCACACCACAGGTACTCGAACCTGGGATGAATGGTTTATAAATAAATTCATGTAATCGTGTTTAAATAAATTATTAATTCTTGTGATTACTTAACTAAAGTTAAATAGCTAACTGGTATTTTTAGTAATAAATATCCATTTCATATAAGGATTAGGAGATATGTATAGTTAGAAAACCTCGTGCTCGAAATGGGCTGGTGAGAAAGCCGCCATCACTACTGGCAAAAGACTACTGTCGGGGTTGCCATCAAAAGCACAAATGCCGTGGGACAAGAGAAAATTAATGTAATCATTTATGAATTTTTTATTTTTTAATATTACATATGGCAACCTTACGGCAACCACGACATTGTTAATTTCACTGCTAATTCATTAACTTGATACCTCGAGTGCAATGTTCTTAGTTCTCACGATAAAATATTGTTTTATGTTGACTCGCCCGCATAAATTAAGAAAAAACCTTTTTTTGCTGGCTTTTTGAAAAGCTAACCTCCAAAATGACCTCTTCTTATGGATTCATGTGTGTATATAATATATATATATATATATATATAGGGTAGCAATAGGGTGAAAATATCTCTATAGTGCATAACTAAGTTAATATATCAACCATTAAATTATATAATTAACGAATTGGATTTGGCTACCATATTAAGCATCATAACGTAGCATTACATGCAGTAAAAGGTTAAAATTGTACATAATGATGTTGACGCCTATGACTTATTTTTGGCAATTACCGATAATTATGGTTAATGATTTGCAGCATATTAATGATTGCGTAAATTTCGGATAGTGATATTTGCTCCTAATGTAAAAGCATGATTTCACCAATATAATGAATCCCTTTATTATATAATATATATAAAATGCCCTATATTAAAGTTTTTTATACTGATTTGAATGGTGTTTAGTGTAACTTTGAACGCTAGTAACTTCTTTCTCATAAATTAGTTTTTGCTGAATTTGTGTAAAAAATATAATGATTAATAAATGCATTATATAATGAGTATATTAATGTATATATTAGATGATACATCAGCCATTAGAAGGTTCCAATATATGAGCTTGAACTTGTAATTTAAAAAAATCTTATAATGATTATCGTAGTACTTTTAAATGATCATGTTGTGTAGATTATATGATATATTATACATTACATACATACTGATATAAATTATTACAGAATATAATGTACTATATTAAAAACATTATTTGTATTACTTTGGGTGCATTTTAAATATACTGATATAATGTACAATATAACATGATAACTACATACCATTATAATGATTGACATACTATTGTGTAATTATGTTGTATTATTTTATATAATGATTAGTAATTATTTAATTAATGTTGAAATACCTGATATGAGAACTGATGTCGTCGGAATGTTATAGTAAAGAGAAAGGCTGTAAATACAAGGTCTCGAAATCCACTTGCAAATATATATATTATTCTTATTAGTGGATGTTTAGATTATATAAACAATTTATAATGAGAAAAAATATATAAATTTATTCCATATTAGAATCAAATCCAACTAATTATACAAGGAAGGTCAAATATATATAGATAATGCACGAAATCAAAAAAGGGACTTTAATCCCATGATTTTCGAAACTTAACAAATCTGATACATAATTAAATTACTTTTCTGCCCTTACTTCTTAAAATAATTAAAATTTGAATGACACATGGCGACATTAATAGCAGTTAGATCAACAGATCGAACGGTCATAAAATGTTCTTAGTTCTGCTATAAGGAAGCGTTCGAATTTGAATACATCCTATATATATATATATATATATTGAGGTTGAAATGAGAATGAAGATTATGAAAATTTATCAAGTATGCATTTTCTTGTTGGATGAGTACAACAACACCATTGTTCGAATTTTACAAGGAATAATTTTTTACTTAATTTCATTTTTTCAGAATGCAGTTAATTTTATAATTAATGCAATGACTTTATAAATTATGTGCAATGATTTTAGTATTTCTAGTTTTCACGATAAAAATAATTTTTTACGTTAATTCACCCATATATATATAGAGGTGTATTCAAATACGAATTTTATCTTAATGTAGAACTAAAGCCAAACACCAACCGCAAGATATGACAATCTGATGGCTATGAGTACCACCACGTGGCATCCCATTTTGGCAGATTATAACAAGGGCAAATTGCCAGAAAAAACACAAAGTTTGGTCAAATTCTGGTCAGTCCCACAAGTTTTAAAATCAGCCGATTATATCATAACTTCAAGAATTTTC
>JAYDZE010077170.1:0-25042 GCA_034509125.1 Monilaria moniliformis
CTCTCTAACACTAAGCTCTCTTTCTGTCGCAAACTCCGATCAGCCTGAGGAGTAACACCAAGAATGTAAACAAATTACAACCATAAAATACAACTGAAGCACAAAGACATCATTACACCTAAATCCTAAATTTCTGATGCAAAGTAAAAGTCTGTTCAAACAAAAGAATCAAAGGAATCAAAGTAAAAGTCTTGGATATATTTGAGTTGCACTTAAAAGTAGTATAAAACGGTATAAACTTTGTGATGAGACAAAGTATGAAGCAGACACGATATATGATTAAAATAGAGCTTCCCGGGAAAAGTAAAAAATCATGTGAAGAAAAGCTTCATGACTGTAACTGTGATAGATGTGTAGCATTAAATGGTGTTGGGCAGACATAAGGTTCAGAAATTGAAATAGTGATAACATTAACTATTTCAACAAATCATTACATCATTATATTTCATCAGTACTCGTTTGTGTACAAACCTATACATGTACTTACATATATGATAGTCGGAATACATAAATTAAATTTTAAAAACAAACTATGGTAAAATGAGATTTCAAAATGAAACATCCTCTCAAGAAAATTCACTCCATCGCTAAATCCTTCCAAAAGGAGTACTATTTGTTTAGAGGAAGGAGAAGCAGTCCAAGGAAGTCTCAAAAGGAGTAAGAGGTGAATAATTACTGTATATTTCAAATGAAGTAAAAATATCATCTTGGTTTTGACAAAAGCCAAAAGCCATCTCTGACACCTAGAATTGACTGCCTAATCCTAATTCACCTGGTTCTGAAAACATCTTGGTTTTGAAGTAGAAAACAAGAAAGGTAAGAGATCAGCTAAGTAAGTTTCAACAAGAACAGAACTTCAACCAGAAGAAAGATTTTCACTCAAAGCCTATCAGATATAGCATAAAGATCTGGAAAATGTCCCTCTATTCTTCTGCATTAAGGCCACTCTGAACACAAGAAACTTAGCAAAACCAATTTTTTGTACATTTTTCACAGGACAAATCAACTATATCAGGAAAACACAGAGGACCGAACGATAATCAGAGCTAAATGCCGGAGCTAAATTTTTATGGACTCACTCAATTTTCTAGTTATTTATGTTCTCACAATAAGGAACAAAGAAACAAGGAATAGTTAGCAATCTCTCATAATGCAAGGCAACATGGAGAAAGCTCTATTATGCAACACCAAGCAATTGATATAGACAGATTGAAAAGTATTAAGTCACAGTGAAAAAAAAATTAGAAAGGGAAAAGCTAAACACCATAGATGGTGAACAGTAAATAGCAATGACAGGACTCTCAATAATTCATTCATTCATTCATACTGAAGATCTGATCTCGTCCAAAATTCCATCTTTTATAACTAAGACGAACTTGATCCAATTTATATGCTGTTGTTTCGATAACTGAGAAATGGTTGAAGCAATGTTTCATTTCTATTCACGGATCAGAATGATCTCAATCAAAATTAGTCATGTAACAATACTAAAATTGCTCCCAGGGAAAACTACCCAACTATTCAAATCTGGTCTCATTCCAATACCACAGTGGCGCCAATTTCCTTGAGCTTTGCCACGATCTTCTCCGCCTCCTCCTTGGTAACCCCCTTCTTCACCACGGTGGGCGTTTTCTCCACCAAATCCTTCGCCTCCTTCAGCCCTAAATCAGTGAAAGACCTGATCTCCTTAATCACCTTTAGCTTCGCCGAAGCCTCGAATTTCTCCAATTTCACATCGAACGCTGTCTTCTCTTTGGCGGCAGCAGGGGCAGATGAGCCGGCTGACGAAGGCGATTGCGCGGCGGGTGGGGAGGCGGCGGCGCCGAACCGATTCAAGCCCATTTTATGACGAAAGAGAATAACGTAATCATGGCGCTCGATCTTGTTGAGGCCAATCAGCTCCTCGGCGATTCGTTCGAGCTTCTGGGTTCGAGTCTCGGCGGCCGTGCAGAGAGCCCGGTGGAAGAACGACCGAGCGAGGGAGCTTGAGGGGATTTTTGAAATTATTGAGGACATTATGGATAGGGCAAAATTTGGGGGCTTTCAGAGTGGCATTTGATTAAGTATGGTGAGAACGAAGATGACTGTGAGCTACCACTGGGGGGGTTTAGGGTTTATAATGGACATATGTTGTTTATTTTATTTATTTATTGACCGAATTAGTAGTAGTATTATTATTATTATTATTGTAATAAGCAGAAATGTTAAATTTAAATCAAGATTATTACAGAAAACAGTTATCATTTGGGATTACGTTCATGATATCCTTTGCTTACTCGCAAATTAGGGGACTGTTGTTTTATAATGGGAGAGTAAATCAAACTTATTTGCAAGCTAAAAGACGACATTTTTAAATAAAATAAAATACAAAATTGAAGCAAATTGTAAACTAATTGTTACCTACATATGTAGAGAAGGACGATAAAAAGCGAGAGAAATGTGCCAATAAAGATTGTGATTTAAGCAGTTTCTAATATTAAAATGTATTATTTACTGTATTCAGAATTGTGATTTTTGACAATATTTATGATATAAAAAATAGTCAAAATTATAAGCAACCACTTAAATGCAATACAAGGATCTGGCAAAATGAAATATAAAAATATGAAAAATTTATTAAGGGTTTTGCCTTCAAAATTAAAATGTCGACAAGTTGACTCAGTTTTGTAGGAGACAGCCGTTCGATCTGAAAGGGGTTTAATTGTAATTTCGTTTCTAAGGAAATAAAAATAACACATGTTCTTCATACATTACTCGATTTAGGAATCGATTTGAGGGAGCTGTGAGTTGTGGCGGTTAGCTGTTCATCCTGATGATCTCCCAGTTCTTCGTGCTTTCGCAGAGAGGCGATAACATCGTCTTCCGAGACTGTATGCTCTCTCTCTCTCTTACAAAATCGCACAGATTGTCTTGTTTCAATTTTATGTTGAAGGCGTTCAATGTAGGGTAGTTTCTTCTAAACGCTTCAGCTGTCCGATTATTATCAATATTTGTAATTGCTTGAACTTTTTGCCCGACTTTCAGATTCAGCTTACTGTAGGAAGGTGATGTTCGTTTGATTTTCGAATTCGATGTTTTCCAAAATTCTATGCAGATCTGATATTTAGATAGGAATCAGAGTGGTATCTTAGTTAATAGGTATAGCCGTATAGATGAGGGGGCTTTATATTTGCATGACGATAATTCTTTGGAGTTTCAATGAGCTTCAAAGGAATGTCTTATGTTCATTAATCTCTGATATATTTGGACCTGAATTATTGGTTCGATCTTCTACTCGCACCTGATGGAAGATAGTTGTAAGTATGATCAGTCCATCTGATTGACTATGACTTTTTGAGGGTTGTAAGCTGTCTCATATTTCATTAACCTTTTGTTACTGTTTTCTGTTTAGTTTTTTTTTTTTTTTTAAAAAAAACTTTTTACCTGATTATAATGTTGCAAATATGCAGACCGTCGTGATGTACAGAAAGGAAGTGCAGAGATATTCTTCCGCAAAGTAAAGTTCTGGAAAGAAGATGGCAAAGAGGAAGCACCACCTGTCTTTGTGGGTATTTTTAGTGACATATTTATACTTTCCTACCTTTTATTGATTAACAGAATTAATAAAGATTGATATCTGTCAATGAATAATAACATGAATGAGTTGTTTTTATCTATTCTGACATAGTGTTATTGAAGTGAAAAAGTTCATCCCTTGGTTTTGTTGTGTTTTCTTCAGTTGTATTTTCATTTACATTTTACATTCAACTTAAATAATCATTCTGGGCTGGACGATACAAAATGCTTCCATGGCTTTGGTTGATTTTCTTATGAAATCACACTCAATTTTCTGATGGCCTACTTTCTGTAATGCGCTACACAAATATCAAGACTCATCACTCCCAACCATAACCTTTTTTTCTAGAATGACTTGCTAGCACATGAAAGTAATGCTAGAGTTGCACTACTAATTTTATTTTGTTTCACATCTTCATGAACAGAATCTGGATGGCGTAAACTATTTCCATGTGAAGGTCGTTGGCCTGCTCTTTGTCGCAACCACAAGAACCAACTTGTCCCCTTCCTTAGCTCTAGAGCTTCTGCAGAGGATTGCGCGTGCCATCAAAGATTACCTTGGAGTTCTTAATGAAGAGTCCATGCGAAAAAATTTTGTGCTTGTCTATGAGCTGCTTGATGAAGTTATAGTAAGTATGAACCAAAATACATGGTATTGTAGTTTTATGTTGCATGTTGCTTACAAATAGTATGCTATGAACATTTTTATCATTGTTATTTGATGTATTTTTGTCTATTTTTATCCGTAATGTAGAAGTTATAAATCAATTTAATACCACATTGAATTAAGCGGGAGGTAGTGGGATTCTTATATGACATCTCAGTGAATCTTCCTGATATTTCATAGGTTGTTTTTTTTAGATAATTTCTTGTTCGATCTTAGAGTCCCTACAATTTTTTTTTTTCCTTCTGGTTTTATACCAATACCTATCTTCTGATCACAGGATTTTGGATATGTTCAAACAACATCTACTGAGGTATTGAAGTCTTATATCTTCAACGAACCAATTGTGGTTGACGCTGCACGCTTGCCGAGTCTGGGCCCTGCAGCCTTATTTATGGTATTAAGTTTAATGATAAATATGTGTAACAAATTCTAAATACATTTTCTTACTAATGCTTTAATGTTTCAGTTGAATATGGCCTAATTTAAGTATTCATGATCCTGATGGCAACTGAATTGTTTTATGCAGCAAGGAAACAAACGAATGCCTGGTACTGCTGTTACGAAATCAGTCGTGGCAAATGAACCGGGGGGTAGGAAAAGGGAGGAAATCTTTGTTGATATCATTGAGAAAATAAGTGTTACCTTTAGCTCCAGTGTAAGTGACAGGTTCATCTCGTCAATTTGCCTATTTAAGTGACTGTTATTTGTCAGAGCATCTTGAAAAGACTTTACCCTGAGGAATAAGTCTTATAGTCTAGTGTAATGTTGTAATTTATTGTAGATTGCGAATTTTGTTGAATACTTTTCCTCATCAGCAATATAAATAGTTAAACCACTCTCATTTGCTGAAGGGTAGGGGCTGCCTAGATTTATAGTTTGACAGCAATCGTAGACTTCGCATTATGGGTTTTGTTATTTAGTATAATGCATGAAATCTACATTTTTCATGGAGTAGAAAATTATAGTTTCATAAATTGGTGGTCTAGAAATAGATAACATTAGTTGACATTTCCTAAGGAATAGAGATAGGTAATCATCTTTCCTGACTTCCAATTTGTTGCATCTACACCCCATAATCAAAAATCAATATGTCCTTGTTTTAGGTCTGCCATACACTTATTTGAGGAACTCTATGAGCATTGTAAATAGATCTGTTAATCAAGTGATAAAAAGGCGGGAAAGGAGCCAAGAGACCACCTATCCCTCCAATCTTTTCCCTTTTTCTTTTTAACATACAATTGAAATGACACCATTTTGGTCTTCTGTTTATGTTTATCTATGACTTCTTACATGCAATGATGTATTTTTTCCTTTGACAGCGACACTTATAAAAATGCTCATATTCTTACATATTAGAAGTCTCATAAATTTAACTATAATCTAAAGTAACATATAGATTACATTTTACAACTCCAAACTTTGGGAAGTAATATGAGTTATAACAGATTGTTATATTATGAATTAATGTACTGACCAAACTTTTTTAGACTATATCCAGAATTGAATATAGATATATATAGTGATAGAGGTCTAATCTTGTACTTCTTTATTGGTCCACATTTAGTACATTTAGCATCTCGTTCTATGGTTTTTATCATCTCTTGTTCAATGTGAAAGTCTTTAATATGTTATGTCACTTAAGTACTGACCTAAGCTAGATCAAAATGATGATGAACAGGGATATGTATTGACTTCTGAAATTGATGGTACTATTCAAATGAAGAGTTATCTAACAGGAAACCCAGAAATCAGATTAGCTCTCAATGATGACCTACACATTGGAAGAGGCAGCGTATCGAATTTTGGTATTCTATTGGTTAATCTTTTTGCAATACAATCTTTATTTTATATATTAAAACTCACTTTATTAGCCATATGTAATGTCATCTGATTTATTCACAACCTTCATGTTTTGACAGTCAGCTCTTTATATATTTGTAAGTCAGAACCTTCATGTGATGTGAAAGTCTGTGATATCAGAGCATTCTGCTTTTTTTTGCGTAGGCTATAGTGGTTCTTCAGGGACAGGAGCAGTTATTCTGGATGACTGCAATTTTCACGAATCTGTACATATGGATAGTTTCGATGTAGACAGAACACTGAGTCTGGTGAGGGCTGTAGTTTGGTTTACAAGATTCTACTGTTATGATGTGGTCTTTTGAGTTTATTCTCCCTAAAGAAATGTTGTTTTTGCTTGTCTGATTACCTAAGGTACCACCTGACGGGGAGTTTCCTGTCATGAATTATCGCATTACTCAGGAATTTAAGCCCCCCTTCACAATTAACACCTTAATTGAAGAAGCAGGATCACTTAAGGTATAGTTGATTAAAACTGAATTAAGTTGAAGATATATCATGAGCTTATTTAGTTGTTTTATTTGTGGAATAGCAATAAGTTATTATTTATTCTTGCTTCAACTCTTATCTATAGTGCCATTTGAAAATGGGAAGTTTTAATATTTTTGTAATTGGAGGTTACTTTTTAATTTTTCTTCTCTTGTTGTTAGGCTGAGGTGATTCTGAAGATCCGTGCTGAGTTTCCTTCAAGCATCACTGCTAACACAATATTAATAGAGATGCCATTACCAACATATACAACGAGGTAAAAATCTACCCAGTAGTACTTCTATGACAGAGTTCTTCATTACTGATACTATTATCTTGGTTGTTGCTCTATGCATTATCTTTCAGTCCTCCAGTTTTAGCATTTACATCATAAATTACAATTCTTTGTCTAGATAAATAGGATATTTTTACCTCACTGATTATTTTCTCAGTTCTAGCCTATCTAGAGGAGTTGCACAACCTGATGTTTTATATATGTTGGCTTACTCGATACTTTTACTTGATATCTTGATCTTTATCAGATTGAATAGTAAAGGAGGTACACATGACAGACCCTGGCTAACATCAAATCAGGTTTCAAGCTATAAATTAGAGAAAGAGCTTAATTAATACATCTTGAGATTTGAAATATCTAACGAGGCTTGTGTATTAGTACAAATGCTGTTTAAGTTCTGATTCTTTTAATTTGCATCAAGCATATTGATATCACACTTATGTCTAAATAAAGCTTAAATTGGTTTCTGTAGTGCTTGTCTTGCAGGCACTATATAAATAAATAAATAAATAAACTCTTAACTGAGATGATGCATGACTACTTGAGCTCCTTAACTTCTCAAGCTCTTTCGTGTAATTCATCCAACCTTAACTCATTGTTTCCCACTGTGGTCACTTCACTTTTATCTCTCACGTCCGCTCTTCCTTTTTGACACGATTTATCAACTGCTCAGTTTATAATTATCAGTATCCAGATGCATCACTCTTAGATTCTATGTAGTCTACTGCTTATCAAACCCTAAATACTGAATAATAATTTCAGTTGAATCTGTAGTTCTGTACAGTAACATGGATTTCTAGACCTGGTTGTTGGATATTTTCTTGACCAACGTCTGTAGACTGAATTCGTCAGCATCTACCTGCTGCTTTCATACAGATTCAGGCTTATTTTTGCTCGTGAAATACTAAACAACTTATTTTTTGTGTTGCATTTTAGAGTCAATTTTGACATGGAACGCGGTATAGTTGGTCAGAATGCTGATTTCAAAGAATCGCAAAAGAAACTTGAATGGAATATTAAGAAGGTTACACTGAAAATTCGTGTTTGAATTACGTTTTGGTGTTTATTTTACTAGTAGTCATATCTTTCAAAATTGTTGCTAATAAGTGCTCATGTTCAACAGATTGTAGGGGGATCAGAACACACTCTACGAGCGAAATTAAATTTTTCACAGGAATTGCATGGTATGTTTGTATAGCTTGTAAATTTATGTCTGATTTGATTGCATGATCATGTGTTGTCTTGCCTTTATGTCCAATGTCATTGTTGCTTGGTTTCACAGGAAATATCACTAAAGAAGCTGGGCCTGTGAGCTTGACCTTCACAATACCTATGTACAACCCTTCAAGACTACAGGTGAACTTGATGTTATGATTTAAAATCGAAATGAGTGCTGGCTAGCACCATTCCACTTCCTGCTCTAGTTGTAGGACTAGTCTTCATAACTGCTTCATGCTATGCAATTGGTCCACACAGATAAATAAATAAAATAAAGCCCAAATGGAATTACATAAATGTCTTATGACATAGGAGTCAAAGCCCAGCGACAAAACAAGTAGATAGTTATGAAAAAAGCTTGCTGGACATCATTTCAGCTAAAAACGATGAAATAAGTATCATTTAAACCTTGCACAGAATGATAATTGGCTCAGTGTTTATATAATTATCCCAACCCATGCATACGAATTTGCTTGTTTTTTGCATTGGCAAATTTATCTATTTGTTTCTACTTACTTCAGTGAGAACTTAAATTATTTCTTATGAGATTGTCTCTTTAGCATTTTCTTTTACTAAAGTATGTACCCATGTTTCTGTTGTTACTTGAGTTGAGTCACCATTTCGATTGTTGTACATAGTAGCGTTTAATAGATGATGCAAAAATGGAAAAGATAATAGTTTGTTGGTGAGTGTAACCAAGTTGATGTGTGAATACAGGTGAAGTACTTGCAGATAGCAAAGAAGGGCAAAACTGCCAACCCGTATCGGTGGGTGAGATATGTGACTCAAGCTAATTCTTATGTTGCTCGCATTTGAAAATAGACATCCCTTTGCATTTGTTAGTTTATCTTCAAACATGTTTACTACAGTGAGATCGATTTTATTAGACAATTTTCCGTTCTTTTTTCTCTTCCTTTTTTATTAGTAACCTACCTGGTGTGGTTCCTTATTGACTTATTGTGCTACCTATACCTAGTTGCCACTTGTGCTGTTGTACATGTGAAGTAATAATAATATAAAGTTATATGACAAAATTAACAGTGGCCTGCTGAGTCTGTTGGAATTCTTCTCTTTTTTACGAATTTGTCAGTATGGTTCGCTTAAATTCATAAATTAACTTCCTCATCATGGTCAAACAACACGAAAATGAATGAATGGAAGCGCTGCGCTGTCAAGCCAAGCCGTCAAGGTATGGTACGGATGAGGAATTCACTATTTAAATAGTAGAATCAAACAAAATATTATATATTTGTAGCCATATTGAGAGCAGACATAATATCTTCAATTGTATCCATAATCACATTTAAATCTCTCTTTTTCTCCCTTCAGTACATTCATTATAATACACTTTTGTACAGCTGCAATAGAATAATCCAACGCAGAAGAAATGCTTCACTTTTTCTTCCAAATTTCGAGTATTTCGTGGGCTGAAGGAGTATCTGATTCTTCCAAGTCGAACTCATTACTGTCAGAATCCCACTCATCTTCATAGTCTGTGTCATCAGTCCGACTTCTCGATACCAAATCATGGTTGAAATTCTCTGCCAGTCGGGCAGGATGAGCCCTCACACGATCTTTTTCATCACATAAGTCACATATACTAGACATCTCATCTCTCTCGGTTCTTCTGCCACTCGACTGGTAATCAAGCACTGTGCCTCTGCTTATATCAAGTTTCAAAGGAACCTTCTCCACTCCTGCACTGATGTGAGCTACCGAATTTACAGAGTCCTCACAAGCCCCGCACATGAATTCCAACGCTCTTGACAGATTGAAGACTGTGAGTTCTCTTCGTAATTCATGTGAAATGAGTTCCTCCTGAAGTACAATAAGAGTAGCCTGATCCAACCTGTCTATATTTCTCTCAAAGAAGTCAATCCAATCTTGCAAACTGACTTGAAACGGAGCATGAGCCATCGTGTTGAAAATATTCACCGCTTTTTCATAGTCACATCGGATAATGGCTTGACAAGCCATTTCAGTGAAGAATGGTAGAGGAGGTATCTCACCAGCTTCAAGAATCGAATCGAACGCATGTTCCAGCAAATGCCACTAAATCACCAAGGATAAAAATCTTAATTAACAACAATCAAAATGACAAAATTAGACAGTCACATAATCTAAGAAAAGGGATGTCAGCAGAGAGATTCATGGCTTGAAAGGCAAAGTGAGCATGCTGTACCTTTCCAGCTTTGGATGCTTCGACTAATAGGCCAGAGTATTTACGTTGATCAACTTGATGACCAGAGAGGGTCATCTCTTTGTACACATGCTCAAAGTACTCCCACTGGAGAGCAGTTGCAGATGTCTCGAGCATGGAGCTGAAGGTGAAACTATCTGCTTTTGCGGAAGAGCAATGACCACGTTCACCAACTTTAGAACCTGAATCACGTCTCCTGGTCTCTTCAAATAATTCTTTAGCTTTAAGAAACATATCATTCCGGCCATAAACTTTCAACATAGCATTTATCAGACCAATATCAGGAGCCAAGAGCGTTTTGCAGTGCTCATAGAGGGATATACAATCTTGAACATGTCCCCCATCCATGGACGATAATATCATGCCTGTAAAAGTTACTGCAAGAGGCCTTTTTGGACGAAGATTCTTTAACTTCTCAACCTGCAGAAATATTGCACAAGAACAAAAAATTTGATGATATGATTATGATACAAATGCTACGTGCAACATAAAAAATATCGAAGAAGTCTATATAGGTTTGAGAACTTTTTTGTTGCCCACAACACAGACAAAAAACAGATTACAAATATGAAATTTCTCTCTGAGAGGAAAAGGATTATCGGAAAATTATTTGTATGAAAAAAGAGGATATAAAAGAGGCCGAATGTGCCTAGTATACATTGCCCTGGTTTTAGTTCAAGGTTTGAAGATTGGTTTTGAATCATATTTCACAATAATTTCCAGAAACTTAATAGAAAATCCAATGCTAATACAGCAACGTTACCCCTTTCCAGAAAGATTCAAGAAGCATATAAATTATAAGAAACCAGAAACCAATTATTACCCCTTTCCAGAAAGAATGTGCATTCGTGTGTGATTCTCATCTTATACGGCTACAACAAAATCTAACTCATTTACCTTTAGAGCTATCTATTCAGCTAAACAACGACAGTCCATTCAAATGCTAACTCATATTCAGAAGTTATATGAAATCCTTGTGAGAACTGACCTCGAGAATCGCTTCTTGCCACCTGCCATGGAAACAAAGGCAGCGAGCTAGCTCATAGTATACGCTTCTTGCTCCAATTATCCCTCTTTTTTCCATATCCCTGACAGCTCGAACAGCATCATCAACTTTACCTTCTTCCCAGAATGCTCTGACAAGAACTGGTGATGCAAAGAGTAGATAATTCAGTAATTAGAATTTACTAGGAAAATTGTTAGTGATGGGACAATAATGCTACCTTTGTACGTCAGGGCTTTTAAAGATTCCCCTTTTCTTTTCATTTTCTCAAAAATTCCATGGACAAGGGCATACTTCCCCGATTTCAGCATTACCTTAAAAAAGAACCACCAGTAAGGACCAACTACATATATACTGGAGCATAACATTTCCATGGGATATATTTACCCGGTAAGTAAAAGTACAGCTATCACAAGTCTAGTAGGAAAAGGGGCATGAAAAAAGAGTACTCCAATGTAGTTGGGCACTCAAACTTTACTGCTTTTCACTTTTATTCATTTTATTGAAATTCTGTCCTCATTCACCAAAGTAGGTCTTGACTACAAATGAAATTACGCAAAGCAGTTTGCATCTCTAAGAGCCACACATCCATAGCATCTTCATCCAGCTACAGTCTTTTGCTAACAATTTTCAACTTAATCAAAACAATGCTCAAACATAGCTTGTCAATTAGTTTCACAAACAATTACCTCCATTGCCAGCCCATAGCTTGCTCCATTAGGTCTGAGACCATTCCTTCTCAACTGCTGAAAGACCCACGATACTCCCTTCCATTGGCAAGTCGGAACACAAGCATTTAAAACCTAGGGATTAGCCAGTTCAGCGACATAATTTTACGCATAAAATCTCTTAGAAAGTGCCAAATTCTCTTACAGCATTGAATATAACAATGTCTGGTTGAAGTTCAGGACTCCAATTTTTGCGCCTCATATTTTTTATCTTCTTCGGTTTCTCCCTCATGGCTTCAATCACATTCAGCAGCTCTTTCAGCAAACCAGCTTGGCCCAGTATAACAGACAAACAATGATATGCTGCCATATCCGGATATATATGTGCATCTCCCTAAAAATAGCACATGATTAATCTCCCATCAACACATATTTCTATTCCAATCCAAAGAAGAAGAAAAAAAAGGCAAGAAAACTAGTACTCGCATCATATTAAAGACTCGAAGAGCTTCATGAGGCTTCTTGGCCCTGCCTAGCACTGCCAATAACTTCGTATACACGAACCTAAACTTGCAAAATCAAATAAAACAAATCAAAATTCAAGAAACTGCAGCAAGCAAGCACTTGGATGGAGGCAAACGCAAGACGCAAACCTGCTCTTGAAATGTCTGTGCTCCTTGGAGGCGTACAGCCACTCTACAACAGAGCAAGCGTGCCTCCATTGCCCCTTGTGTCCAAGCCCTTCAACTATCTTCAACATTTGCATTTCTGTATACTGCAAGCCTGAGTACCTCATCGTCCTCGTAAACTTCCAATCCTTTACACTCAGCTCAGTTGCACTCAATCTATCAAACAAAACCTAATTCCAGTTCACTATAAACCAAAATTGAACCAACAGAGAAAACGAGCAGAAAAAACAAAAGAAGACGATCAGAAGTTCAATACCTATCAATGAGAACCTTAATTGCTTCGGCTTCAGTCCTCTTCCGCGGCGCCCAACTCCTCTCCTCAAGCAATCCTTGCTCGACCTCAACATCGTCATCTAATAGCCATGAGAACCGATCCCTCTCGCACTCGATTATATCACTCAGCTCCCTCAGATGCTCTGGATTCAGCCGCGCCCCTTCGTGCTCGGCGCCCTCTCCGGCGAGCTCTCGCAATCGGAGGCGGTCCAATCTCTCCCAGGGCCGGCCGACCAGCTTCGCGGTTTGTTCATTTCGGGTGAATTTCTTGTACTCGGACTTGATCGTTTTGAAATGGGATTCTTCCGAAATGGCTTGCTTTTGGACGTCGGTGAGGGGCGGCGGGAGCTTGGAGGCTTGTTTGGCATCGCGGCGGTTGATTTTCTGGAGCTCCTTTTTGCGGAGGTTGTGAAGGATTTTGGGGGTGGGCTGAACGCCGGGTTTGAGGAGCTTGCGGCTTATCTTTTGGAGGTCTGGGCGGGGCGGTGGGGGTTTGGGGAGGCTTAGGGGCGCTGTTGAAGCTTCCATGGAAGTTATGAGGTTTTAAGGTTTGTGGTTAAAGAGAAGCGCCGACCATTTCTTTATCTTTAACAATAATATCTTTAACAATAATATTCTCTTATTCTTATAAAATTAATTTTATCTTTTCTCCTCTATATCTTAATTTAAAAACATTAGAGTATATGATTTACATAATTTTCTAGTAACTATTTTTAATATTTTTATACTATCAGAATTCATCATTAAAAATAAATTATATAGTTGCCTTTAACTTTTCGTATATGAAAGTGAATACTTTTTATAATAATAAAAAAAATTGTTGGTGCTAGTTATTTATATTTCTGTTTTATTCTTTCTCTTCGTATTGATTTATTTCCAAATTTCGTGGGACAATTTTCACTTCATCACTCTTTTATTCTTTGTCTTCGTATTATTTATTTGAAAATTTCATGGGACAATTTTCATAAATGAGACTTACATGAAATGAAACTTTTATTTAAAGCACAAACTGAATGCTGGATTGTGGGGTCAGGTCTGGGTTGATTGTCATCACCAAAGGTTATGTGCCTAAACTTAGCTAAAAGACATGTTTTAGCAATTCTATTTTTTAAACAACACAAAAGAAAGATGGTAGGGAGCAATAAATTGGCATTAAAGGCCAAAGAGAAAGAGAGTGACATAAGTTAGAGAATATAAAGCAAAAGTGAGTTAACATATAATACACAGATACTTTAAATAAAAGCAGAGGCAGGCAACGGCAACCCATCGGCCACAAATAAATTGGTGCACTCAACAACAATAGCAAACTCCCAGACACAAAAAACTCTATAACACAACAGATTGCACTTGCAGTTGCAGTAGACACCTTAATCTTATGCTCAGCTCTTTGACTTTGAATGCTTCACCAGCCATTCAATCACTTGGTCGATGTTCGTTGAGTTCTTGCAAGAGATCATGAAGCAGCACACTTCTCTGTCTGTGATCGACTTCAAACCCCTGCACCACAATCCCCAAATTTTAACATGATACAACTAAATGAATGTCGATTCATCTCATGTTATACGTACATTTGATCAGTCAATGCTTGTTTCGACAGGGCGGCAGACTTGTCAATCTTGTTCCCTAAAACCAGCAATGGGATCCCGCTTAGTGATGGTTTGCTCAACAAATCATGAAGTTCGCTTTTGGAGATACTGATATTATCAGGATCAGCAGCATCAACAACATAACTGCACCAAAATGCATGATATTAGTGACAAAATTAACATTTCTACAAGAAGCCATAATGTATGAATGTTAAATTGCTTTGGGGCTACGGTACGTTCTGTTATAGCCAAAAGTTTCAGCTGTCATGAGTGGCTCAAGCAACACTTGGCAGATCTGACTCACAATCAATGCATTGGGGTTTTACGAGTAAAATTTGAGGATCAGTATAGTTTAAGGAGCTATATGAGCATTCAAAAGATATTTTCTTAATAAAACACACAAAGTAGCAAACGGATAAAAGCATAAGCGATGCTGCTGAGAGGAAATAAGCAATGGAGAAAAAGTTACTGGTAGCATACACAATTGCAGAAACTGCACGACAATATCGCTCCCACATACTCCTAAATCTGGGTTGACCTCCAAGATCCCACAGCTTTATTGTGACATTCCCTTTAGTGACTTTCCGCATATTAAATCCTACCTGAAGCACCACGACAGAATTTCATTAGTAAAGATGAATGTCCGAGGCGTTGCAGAAAGCAGAAAAGAACCAGTTATTAAAGAAATCAAGAAGGAAGTAAACTAACCGTAGGGATCATATCTTCACTGTATCCACCAGTCTAGATAAGGAAAGGGAAATATAAATGAACAAAGATTAACCAAATAAAGAATTATCAAAGAGAACCACAAAGATTCATCACAAAGAAAGGTTACTATATTTACTTACAGCGACAACATTTACAAGCGAAGTTTTCCCAGCATTCTGAAGACCTATAAGAGACAGTTCCATTTCTTGCTTGAAGAAAAGGCTGCAACACAAGATTGTATGTGGGTCAACATCCTTAAAAGTAATTCATGAAGAAATATCCTTAAATTCTTCTTTAAAGGACCAAAGACACAATCTTGATGCCCTATGAATGTAAGAAAAGAAATAATTCTGAATTTCAAATACTCCGTACAGCATTCTTTGTGGATATTTCTCTACTAGTAGTAGTTAATTATACATCTGTTGGACCAACATACATGGCTGAAAGAGCATCAACTTATGGTGCAAACAAGATGTTTGCAGTGGCTTTACAAGAAAACACTCCCAAATAGCATGTGTTACAGGAGTTTGTCAAACCACCATGCTTAACAGTTTGCCAAGTATTGCTCCAAGGGTAAGTTATGGCTAGAAAACTAAAAATTGCATTGTCGCTTTAGAGAGTTTTACAACGGAATAGGCTCTATTAATTAGAAATATAGCTTAAAAAGTTTAATCTTTTGTATGATCTAGGGATCAAAACCATAAGATGCATCGTTTTGGCACTTCAATGAGTATTAGAACCATCGAAAGATTGAATGTCCTGTTACTCAAGAAAGGATTTATGGAACGATAGAAGCTATATATATGTATATATATTACTTTCGTGTCAATTGCAGACATCATAAAATAAGGCAAAACATAAAGTACGTGCTCGCATACTACATTCGTTTCCGATAAATTCTTTTAGAACACGAGATTACCCGACGGAGTAATTGTATATCCATCGCAATTAGCAACATATTATCATACAAAGATCATAGCAAAATATTGAATTCCAAAAAACGAAATCAACATAATTATAACTCTCAGACAACTGATAATGCGATCAAATGTCTTTAATCTTGACAAAAGAAAGAAAAGGTTAAAGAGAGTAAAAAGCAAAAAGGCCACAAAACCGAGCAACAACCAAGACGGAAGCTGAAGCCAAGGGATAAAATTCGTCGATAGCAAGCCAAAGATTTTTTTTTTTTTAAAAAAACATTCTTTTTCAGGAAAAAGAACACACACAAGCACAACCCAACGATCAAATTAACACCAACCACATCCAAAATCATCAACAAACGCAAAGCGAATTCATCCATAATTCATAACATATTTACATCTGGAAAAGGAAAAATAACAAAAAGCAGAGACACGCGCACACACCTTCTAAGCCAATTGAGAAAAGCTTCCCAGAGACCCATTGGTACGATTGATGGATCGCGAGGACTCGAAAAAGAAACAGATCTCTAATCTGTCTTCTCCCAATTGACCTCCCCCCAAATAAATCCTTTCCTTTTTGTTTTATCCTAACCTAAAACTACAACAATTTTCCGTCTTCACAGCAACGATTTATGAGATTATTTGTGTACCACAACTAGGACCCAAATACAACAGGACAGCCCAGCGCCACAATTTATTCTAACAAATCCCAATGGCCCACTATTTCCCCTAAATTATACTTGTGCCCCGCGGATTTTTGGGGCGGGCAGCTATTTTTCGCTGTGTGATTGATTATTGGTGGACCGTGGACCAATCATAAAAATGGGGTGGCAAAAGTGCCATCCTCCAGTTTTACTCGCTTAGTCAGCGCGTGTATCTCACTGTAGTGCATGTTGAATTGTTTTGGTCTGTGATTGGGAGGTGAAATCCACGCCCACGTCGCTTAAAACCTTACGTGTGCCGCGTGTCCTGTTGGCGGCTCCTCATTGGTGGCCCACAATTTATCTTGTTTCAAAATTCCTTAGGTATTATGGAGTGTATCGCCACTCTCGTTCATAAAGATACGGCTCTATCCCAATACAATTGTTTCTTTGAGTACGTCCTTACGTGAGAATGTATCTTGGCCCAACTTTTGATTACATCTACACTATTCACGGCTTATCTTAGTTTTTCTAAGTTAACCTATAAATATTTATAATCTAGAAATCACAAATCAAGTCAAATTTTAACTATTTATGTTCTCACTTAATTTTTCATTCTATCATTTCTCTATATTTATATATTCTAATTAAATTTCTTTACAAATAATTAAAAATACGAATTTAATCAAAATTTAAAAATTTACATATATAAGAAATAGGACGTGTTATATATTTATAGAAGGGAAAAGCCAACGGCTACGTGTATTTCAAAAATTAAAAATTGAAGGAAAACGGTCAAAATCGAAGAAAAGAAAAGAAAATCGAAATTCAAAAATTCTTGTAGTTTTAAAAAAATAATAATCAAACTTACTCGTGCATGTTGTGTATCGTGCGACGTGATTGGGTCGTGGGATCAAACGCGCGACTGGTGTGGGCCGCAATTCAGACCACACGTGCGACATGGCGCAGTCCGCAGCCCAACCTGACCACTAGCAACGCTCTTTATGCCGGGCCTCAGGTTCGGCCCCAAAATTACTCGTATTGTGAGTGCTCTTAGTTAACTATGTACTCTATGTGTTTTTAGATGACAATATCTTTATTTGAGACTTTTGATTTTAAAAGCCATTTGATGTGCAATATGAAAGAAGATTGATATATTTAATTGAAATGTCATTTGTTATATAACACATCAATATTATATTTAGTAGAATGTATAAGAATATTTGTAAGATATAATTCATTAATTATTAAAATAATATAAAAATTATATATAATTAGTATTTGCTATAATTACAATTTGTATTACACACTATTTGGTATTATATTAAATTATGTATAATTAATTATTGTCATAATAATCAAGTATTACATGTACCACTTGAACGGTATAATCAAACAAATTTGCATAATACATATTAAACTCTTGATTTATAAATGATTGTATATTTTGTACTAAGTATGATATTAGAGTGTCATATAAAATAATTTTTAAATTTAATTGCTTCATTCATTCTCAAAAGTATACCGCAATTACCTTATTTGGTGACCACAAAAAGTATACCACTCTTTCTTTAAGGACATGACCATACACTACTTTATATCTCAACCTTACAAACATATCTTATTTACAAAAAATTATATATAGGGTCGAATTTTGGTAATACCATATTTTTAGTTAGTATGTAGTATCAAATTGGACCACATGTTCTGCGTATGCGGATACTCCAGATTACGCCGCGAGATACCACATATTTTATTTTTTATTATAATTTCAGCTAAACATATTTACGATTTGATATTGCAAAGCATGCTTCAGAGATGCTTAGTGTTGTAAAAACCTTATTTTCTTTTATTTATGAGAATAAATTTATTATTTCACTAGTTTGCATTTTATATTTTGTCATTTTGTATAATTGCAAACAAGTACATCTTGTACATTGTAGACTTTGTGGTGGATCGATTATCACAGAAGATCACATAATCAGTTTCTTGTAGAATAAGTAAGTCTACAGCCCAATTAGATCTGGACTATTATTGTGAAAGACTGCAATATCAACCCGATGTTACGCTTGTCTAAGCTAACAAACGATACTGATGCACTTGTGTATTGAAATGGAATTCCCAGTGAGATAAGTTATTCTTTCCTAATAATGAATAACAATGTCTAAGAGATTGTTATTCTCAAACTATGTGAATAACATTGAGCATAGGTAGCTTATTGCGCACTCATTTGATGCATTAGAAAAAATGATTTTTTCATAATCCAATACCTTGGTATGCAGTATTTCATCACATTCTTGATGAATACTTCATGTACGATCTATTTGATGCACTGCAACTTAGAAGTCTTTGAGAAATTCAAAGAATTTAGAGCACTTGTAGAAACACGTCATGGTAAAAGCATCAAGTGTCTACGATATGATCATAGGGGCAAATTCCTTAGTACTGAATTTCGGGACTACTTATCATAAACAAAAATTGAATCCCAACTGACAATATCTGGTAGACCTTAATGAATGGTATAGCCGAGATGAGAAACATAACCATTTTACAGATGGTCAGATCTATGATGGGTTATACTTAGTTACTTACTTCATTTTGGGAATATGCTCTAGAAATGACGGTTTACACGTTGAACTTGGTATATTTCAAGTAGGCACCTACGACTTCATGTGAATCGTGGATTGAATGTAAGCCTAGTTTAAGACATCTCAAGTATGTGACAGTCGGCGACAGTAGGCAGGCGGAGACGGTTTTCGATGGGCAGAGAAAGGACCGAGAGATGGGGCTGTTCAGGAGTGCATGTGCTAATAATATGTGTTCAGTGTGTGAAAAAGCATGTGTTGCATATGGGTAGAGAGAGAGTGAGTTAGTATATTAATTTTTACTCTTGGGCTCACTCAAATGGGTTTATCTATCTTCTCTTTTCTTTCTATCTCTATTATCAAGGCCTAACTATAATATTAATACACACATTCTCCAACTATATAAATATCGCCACGCAAATCGATTCCTTTAATTTTTGATTATTGAATTCTCGAATTTACCTAAATCATCATTACTTCAAAATTTTGAATTTTCGAGGCGTTACATCTTTTGTACAAAATCCTCTTATTCGGTGTACAAAAGCTATATCTTGGCAAAACCCCATAGATAGTTTACATTTAATGATATGGTATCGCGTTATGACACTTTTTGGGCACAGAAACAACTTTCAATTTTAAGTTAGAAACGGAAGTAGACATGATTGTACACGGTTTTTTTTTTTTTTTTTTTTTGCTTTTTTATGTGCACGATTGTTTCATTTTCATTAATTTCTATTTTTTAATACTCTGATCTTATTCTTTCTTTCATTCAGCCTCCTCATTACAGATCATTGTGACCACAAATGCAAAATTATAAAGGACGCATCAATCACTACATCCGGATGGACATATTAAAATAGGTGACTACGATTTTGGAGCGCTTTGGGCGCTTGGATGAGTTTAGAGGTGGTTTGTTTGGGCATTTGCTCGACCTTTGGAGAAAGGATAGTGCTAACTTAGTGTTGCACCATCTTTTGGCTAGAGAGATATACAACAGGAGTTTCTCTATGTGGAAGAAGTGGTTCCACGTTCGTGGAGTAGACATACAGTTTGGGATGGCAGAGTATTGTTTGTTGACTGACTTGCGCTTTCGGAATTCCTATTATGATCCAAATGTGGTACAACATGTTATTCCTCATGCCAACTTATTTCACAGATATCCTTTCGAGTAGTTGTTACTGAGCTGCAGACTCGGTTTGATAAATGCAGGTTGGGTAGTGACGTTAGTAACTATCTAAAGGCTGCGAACATACTGGGTGGCGTATTTCATAATCCTTTACCGTGATAACAGATTATCTATTTAATCTCTATACGAGTTCGTAGGCAAAAACTGATTGAAAAATGGACTTCAAACGAGAGATAACAAGCCAAAACAAAATCACTATCTTGCCGTAGTCACGGTCTGCAGTTGCGCACCGCGTCCACAACCTTGTTATAGAATTATAGAAGGCCTTTGCAGTCACGTCCGTGGCCATAGGCGGTGACCGCAGACCAATCCCTTAAGCCGTGCATTGTGCACGACTTGTTTTTCTATACACGATGCTCTTTCAACCCGTTCACAGTCTTTTCGCATTTTACATATGTATTCAATTTTACCAACCTAACCAATCGTGCTACTTGATACCAAATAATATATTAAACATAAGAATATCCAATACTTAAGTTCACAATAACAAACATAGTATTATTTTTGTCAACTAGCATATGACATGCATTCCTTGTGTGGTTGACACTCCTACATATACTACATTTCTTTTTATGCCGACGTCGCACAATGGATAGTTGTGCATCTTCCTCATCCACAAGCATATTCAAGTCTACAACATTTCCTAACGCGAGCGGTGCTATGCATGCTCACTTGTTGTGGCTTTCGCAAGCACACATGTCGACGCACACTGCTTAGGCTCTCGACGACGGATCGAGTTCTACTCATCGTTGGGCGACTAGCCTGATGTGTGATAACTAGAGGTCGTACAATAAATCCCGAGATCAACCCCGACACATTCTAATATGTTGGATGTGACACGTCGATAATTTGAGGCATGTATATCCCCAACAAAGATGCTTGTTTGAAATATCGCCCAACAAAGTGACTTGTAAACCACAATGCCTAATAGCAGCACAAACGTGACGTGGGGGATCTCATCCAATTGAAACTCATGACACTCTTGTGTGTTATTCTCAAGATCGACGACATATGGTGTATTTTCTTATTTGACATAAAACATAAGTGTCGTCGTCTCACGAACAATCAATTGGTGACTCGCTTCGACTAACACATGCAACTTCTTGCAGCTTCCTTAGTCAACTCATGTGCCCTTGCTGCAGTATTAGCTTGTCGTCCATCGATCCAATTCTCTACAATAGCTCGACAAGTCTTCACTAAGGAGAAAACTGGAATACGTCATGCTTGCACCAATCTACTATCAGAGTTTCGACAACATTTGAATTCATTGAACTTTTGCGTTTTACAAGGCACTTTGACCTTGCCTACTGTTGCTCCTTGATTCCTTCTAACTGTCTGTGCGCTGCAACTTTAAGAACTTCAAGTGATGAAAAACTCTTACGAAACTGTTTTGATTGATGAACATATGCTGCAATATTCTTCTGCAAATAGTAATAGCACAACACATGTGAGATATTCGGATACTCACACTCAACTGCATTACTGATGATATTATGTTGGTCAGACATAATTAACAAATCATTCGTCTAACCAAAGTCATGTCTCACACGATAGAAAAACCAAGTCCACGACTCATCATTCTTAATCAGCCCAATACCAATTGCAAGATGTAAGATTTCTTTATTCTCATATTTCATAATAATGACAAACAAAATGCATTAATTCTTTCCCTTAAGATAGGTCATGTCTACCACAATAATTGATCTTAGATACTTCTCGAGGACAAACACGCCCTGTCCAAGAGCAAGAAACATACCAAAACAGACCGCCAGTATTTGTCTCCACATCAAATACTGTATTCGGATCCGAATTAGCCACTTTCACTATATCCAGATAGAGCGGAAGCATTTGTAAGATCAGTCAAAGTCACCATTTACCATTTCTACCACTATATTTCTTACTTCGAGGACAAAGCTATAGAGAGCATCAATACCAAATAAGTGCCTCATTTCAGTAATAATCTCTTTTTGGCTTCAGCATGACCTCGTCACCTACCGATTGTCATGAAAAAAATACTTGCGAACAACTTTTGCATGCACCGATCTGGGGCAGTACGATTCAATTCCATCTAGCAGATATGATATTCAACGAACTTAATCACACTCCATATCGTTGCATTCTGAATGACACAACCATAAAGGATAATCATTGTCGTGCTTATAAACAAACCTCAAACGCGTCTTGCTCGATCAATCTACGACGTACTCTAGGTGATTCTCCATATGGTACAATCCAACCGCAATTGACAATTCATTTTTTGTTAGAATAGAGAATCAATTGATAATATCTCACGCACATCTCCTTATGGATCTCACAAACTTATTGGCAGCGTGCTGTCAAAATCAAGTAGTAGAATCGCCAATTGCGTGGTACAAGCGCTGCTTCATCACCTCCAATGGAGCCTCGTTACCAATCTGATGCTCCGCCGGGAAGTTACTATGCCCGATAACTCTATCAATGTGCGCTGTTTGCCGAATACAAGTACAAAATTTAATAGTAACTGATTATATTATTTTCCTACGTCGTATCTCTTATTCATTCTCACCAAAAGACATAGGCTCGTCTTCTTGAGACGGACGAGGACCCATCGTCGCGGTCGTGATCTACTACAGAACTATTACATATTGGATCCACTTCGGGCAAGACTGTGGATCTCTGTGAACCATATAATGGTGGCTAAGTGTGTCCTTTACCATTTGCAGGTTTTTTGCTTTTCTCAATGACATACACAACATGATATTTCTTTTTTTCTTCGAGCAATAGGTCCAAATCAACATCATCATTCAATGCTACCTTTATCTTTCTCCTTCTCCTTCATCGATTTTGGACGCCCAGAAAAGCATGTAATCACTTCCATTGTCATCAATTTACTCATGAATCTGTCGAGTCAAGCTAGCACGACAAATATGTCCCACATGTATGTATATAACCACCTCGTCGCCGCTTATGATTTCGGCTCTCTCCCAGTCACCACCATAACGTCTAACAAATACTAGACGTGGCATCTGTTACAAAATAATACAAATAAACATAAAAATCGTGTATAAATGCACAAAACCTAACTGTGATATGATATACGTAATTCAAAGCAACTACGATGAAGGAATGCTAATCGCGACAACAAAACACTAAATCCTGTATGGTATAACAACAACAGAGAACCAACTGTGTAAGGACCGTGTATACAGACTGATACTAACTATGCACGGATGAACTCATGTATAAAATTAACATTTTTGATACTATAATAAAGTCCAAAACACATAAAACATCGACTACATAAAACAAAATCCACAATGAACTAACACTTAACCTTAATTATGCAATTGTGCATGTAAGAACTGAACCGTACACGGTTCCGTGTATGAGGTATGTATGCTTCAAAATTTAACCCTTTCATTTACATACATTCGATTTAACTTGTTATCCACTACTATATGCTCCTAAACATCAAATTACGATTCCAGAAACTTAAAAATATCATTATAACATATTAATAGTATATGTGTATGACTATGTCTCAACCATGAACAGTATTAACTGGACGAATACAAAATAATTTTTTTATTCATTTTATTTTTGAAATTAGCATTACCGACGGACACATATCGCAGGTAAAATTAAATTATTTATCTATTTAATTTCTGAAAAAGTATTACCTTCGGCCAGCTATCCACCGGTCAATTCGACGGTGATGTTAGCGCGTACACGTAGCGCCAAAATCCGCCGGAAATCAGCCTATAATCTATTGGTAATTCTTCCAACGGATAGTCCACGATACAATCCAAATTTTTTATAGTGTAAGTGCAAATTTAATGTATTGGAAAAAAGATAAAAAAGAAGAAGCTATTAATAGTTTTTGTTTCAGCCGATAATTTAATGCATTTAAGTTTCGGCCTTTTATTAAATACAAAATCATAAAAATAATTGTTTTATTATATCAACAAGTCGATATCATCAACTTTTAAAGTTTGCATAGGGGTATTTATTCCTTTAACTCTAAAATGACAACGAAACTTATATTTCAATGGTCTAGGATAAATAACTTATAGTGTTTATCAAATAGGCTATTCTCACGTATATCCTCTTTTATATGTGGACATGTATTATGACATGGTAAGCAATTAAATATAAAACAGTAAAAACGTTCTCCTATCTTATTTGGTCATAAAAAAATCGGACATAGTTGATTTGGACCAAAGTCAAGAATGATACTTGTAATATCCCTAAAATGGCCCGAGTTAAAGATACGAATTTCCGCTGCGATAAGATTGCCGAATAGGGGTTTTCGGCGATTCTCCGAGGATAATTAATGAAATGAATCAAGATTTTAACATCCCCAATGATAGGTCTCTTCAAGATGTACGTATGTGATCAAACGGATGTACGAACAAGTTTAGATAAAGTGATTATTTTTAATACGAAACGTTCGATTAGGGGTTTTCAACGTAAGTGGCGAATTAAGAAAAGTTAATAAGTTTTGAAATGGACTAATATTTTTATAAATTATAACTAATTAAGTA
>JAYDZE010077281.1:0-25037 GCA_034509125.1 Monilaria moniliformis
GGGTTCGACCCCTAATTGCTACTTTCGACACTGTTCTCTTGCAGTTAGAAGTTATTTTAGGGTATTTTATAACTTGTATGTGATTAATTGGAATTCAAATATATACTCTAAAATACGTATCAACCGTCCCGCCACGCGCCTCACCCCTTCGCGGTCAATCAGAGGGCGCGTTTCGCCCACTCGTTGGCCCTGCGAGTGGACGTCATTTTGACTCATATTTATTTTTTATTTTTTAAAATTTGAAAAAAAAATACAACGACACTTATAACGGCTAGCTTCATTTTTATTTTTTATTTATCACCCACACTCTTATAAATACCACATTTTCATCACTTCAATTTTCACACATATTCTATTTATTTCTCTCTCAATTTTATCTTCGTCACACGCTCTTTCAATTTTCAAGAGCCAAAATGTCCGGCGACGACAACTAAAACGAATAGCAAGATTGGTTACTTCGTGAGAGCTACGAGAGAAACATGTCGGGCTTTGCCCAATCGTCGACTTACCACTTGTCGATGCCCCAAGGGGCACACCACTACGAGCTCCCTACCCAAGGGACACACCTCGACAAGCGGATGGGCCACGACGTTCGAGTGGCATACACCTCGGACAAAACGAAACGGATCTTCGAGATGTATGTCGACACAAGCGAGGATCCCATCGTCGGAAACGAAAAAAATTCAAAGTATTTTGGGACAGAGTTGTCGCTGCATACAACGCAAATCGATCAGCATCTACCCCGTCGTGCACGCATAAGAAGATTCAGGCTTATTTTGATCGAGTTAGCCCGAAAATCTCCAAGATCTGCGGCATCTACAACAACGGAGCAGGATTGGCCAAGCGGCGCAAGCGAGGTGGATATTTTGAAATTCGCCATGCAAGTCTACCAAAACGACACCGACATGCCGTTCAAGTACATCGCCACTTGGTAGAGGGTCCGGAACGTCGACAAATTGGTGGGTGGCATAGATTCGGCGCTGACGCGCACGAAGCATACCTCGAGCGGCCACTACTCCACAAGCGGTGGCGAAGGATCTGGAGGCGCGAGCGAGGGGGCGTCAGGGGATCGAGTAAAGCCCGTCCGATTGGAACGAATGCAGTAAAGAGAATGAGAAAAACATTAGCCTCGAGCAATGTGTCACCTTAACTAGACCCGGAGGCGATGAAGGCGACCAACAAAAAGTTCATGTACAACTTGTTGGCGAAAAGATATTCCAAAGACACTAATGCTATCACGTCTCAAGAATTAGATGAGCACTGGAGATTGATCATCAATCTTCATAAGGATTTGGATATGCTGTTGAATGATTGATATTTTTAGGATTTTTAATTATGTAATCTTAGGAATTCTAATTATTTAATTTTTGATTTTCGATAATGTGTTCGTAGGATTTTAAATTGTGTAATATTAGGATTTTGAAATTATGTAATTTTAATTTCTTTAATGAAATTCGCCTATTTTGTTAATTCGGAAAATTGTTTTAATTAGAATATATAAGAAATAAAGAATGACATAAAATTAGAAGATAGATATCTCGATAGTGCAAGGGAATATATGGTAAAGGGATAATTATATGGGTGTTGTCTCTTAGTTAAGGAATGAGATAAAAAGTGTTGTGGGGCTCATGAATATTTGATGAATAATGTAAGAAAAAGAATGATTAAAAGATGGAGTTGTTGATCAGTTGATGGCCTTACCCAATCCTTTAATATTAATAATACAATTATAGTTGAAACTTCAAAGTAAACCGAAAGACCTCTTTCAACTAACATATCTTTATAACATAGCTGCCTCACAATGAAGTTCATATTTTTTTTTAAAAAAAAGGGACAAGTTAATCAAATAAAAAAATGTTAATTATTGAAAATGATTATTAGCTTGTAAGTTAATAAAATTTGATCAGTTTTCGGGTTTGTACACCAATTTAAAAATTTGTCTGATAATTACTGAGCTTTCAATTTATCTAATTTTGTTAACGAGTTGGATTAAGCCCAATTTAATGAGGACGTGGCCGCCTGAAAATCTCAGGTGACCAAATTGACCGACGATTAAAACGACGTTTTTTAAGAATAATAACATGTAAATTACAAAACTTTAGTAATTTACATGATCAAATTGTGGTTTTACACAAAAATTTTATTATCTGTCTGATTTTGCACACCAACTTAAAAAATCTATTTGATTTTTCTACTCTATCATAAATCGTAAACCCTTTCTCTTAATAGAACAGACGGTTGTTGGAGAAAATGATCCTTTTTGTTTCTATTTTTCTACTCTACTGTAAATCATAGATTCTAAACCTAAAATCGTGAACATACCATTATCCATACATTCAATACCACCTTTGTGCAAAATCAAAAATATTTTTAAGTTGGTGTGTAAAATTAGAATGATTTTTAAGTTGATGTACAAAATCAAAATTTGGTCAAAATCCAATAATTTATAGGCTATTATTCATATATTTAATGTTCATGTGTGTGTCACGCAACCACAATTATGCCATGTTAGCGGCAATGCCATTTTTAAATATCTTCGAATCTAGTCTTATTAGCAAAATCAGATAAAATTGAAAGTTGAACAATTACTACACAAATTTTAAATATAGCGTGCAAAATTATAATTTATTAAAGATCAATAATATATAGATCAATTTATCTACTTTATTAAAGACCAATAATATATAGACATAGCCCAATTAAAAATATCACAATATTGATCCCAATTTCCAATTCTCTCTAAACTCAGTGACAGCATCACACGAGTATATGGCGATACTCTTCAAAATGATTGCACAACAATAATTTCCGACACCAATGAATCATCAGGATACACGTGTTAATTTTCTGATGGGCGGCTTCCGCGTAATTATTGGTGCTTTCGCATTGGGAAATGAAAAATAAGTCAAGAAGTAGGATTAGAAAAACAAAGTTCAACTATAAGTCAAGTGTTTTTTTTACGCTTTCCAATACCTTAACAGTTACTAATATGATAGCCAATCACCGTTTCTTACAAATCACATTTCACAAGCAAAGTTTGACCCATCAAAATAACTTTGTTTATAGAACATTAGTGTATAACTCTTCAAAATTTAACGAAAATTATTTCACGTTATAATTTATAAATGTATTAATACGTCTTCGTTAGCCCATTAATATAATCAAAACTATAAGTTAGGCGGCAAATAAAAACTAAAATGTTGTCGATTTTTGGATTTTTTGACAAAGTACCCATAAATTTTCGATCAAATTCTTGTTTGGTGCATTTTCTCCATTTCACTCTCATTTTCAATTGGGCTCCTTTTCTCATTTGAAATATAAAGCAAAATTCTTTCTATACTCTCATATTCTCTCAACACGAAGAAAACCTAGTTCTCCCACCACAACCTACCGCCACCAGCCCTTCTCCGTCCCACTTACCACTGCCGCCTCTTTCTCAAACAGTAGCAGCAAACCCTAGCCCCGCCGCGTGGTTTTCTCATCTGCTCACACCGCCGCACTCAACCTTTTCTTCTGTTCGCCGCTGTGACATTTCCCATCTTTACCGTTGCATGCGCATATGCTATCGGCGTGTCGCGCCTTTTCCTTCACCTGCAAATCGGTCCACCGCGCCTCCCCTTTTGTGTTGATTACGACCACGGTTCACCGAGGCGCCGAAACTATAACCACTTCCATTCTGCCACACTGTCGCTTTCCTATCTGGATCTATATTTTTTTTTGTAATTTATGTATAATTAATGTTGTATGGAGTTTTTCTATAGTTCAAATCAATGAAATTTTGCATTTGTTCAATTCGTTCGATCATCTGCTCAACATTTTATGCATTTGTTCAATTCGTTCGATCATCTGCTCAACATTTTCTGCATTTGTTCAATTCATTTTGAAATTGGTGGATCTTTGTTGTTTCTTCAAATTTCGTTGATGTTTGGCTGAAATCATGGTTCTTATCATTCTCTGTGTGTGTGATTTTAGAGCTTTGTTGGTATGATGCTATGAATTGGGCGAATTCATACCATGCATACCAAACCTATTTTTGAATAAAAGTTTTTGCCTTAGAAATATGTTTTGTGACTTTCGTTTGGTAAGTATGGTATGGATTTGATGGATTTATACAAGAATACCAAACCTGTGTGCGCGGTTTTGGTAAGCCCTGGTATGAATTGATCGAATTCATACCAGGCTTACCAGACTCTTGCGCAACCAGCCTTAACACTATGTGCGCAAGTTTGGTAGGCATGGTGTGAGGCTTACTATACTTGCACGTAGCCAACCTTAGATTTGCGCATGCGGGTTTGGTAAGCCTGGTATGAATTCAGTCAATTCATATCAGACTTACCAAACCTGTGCGCGCAGTGCCAAGGCTGGCCGCGCAGATCTGGTAAGCCTGGTATGAACTGACTGAATTTTTACCAGACTTATCAAACTTGCATGGTATGAATTCAAATCATGCATACCAAATCGTGCAAGTTTGGTATGCATGATATTAATTCAGTCAATTCATGTCTTGCATACCAAACTTGCATATAATATGCAAAGTATGAATTGACCAATTTATACCATAAATTCAAAGCTTTGACACTGCGCAGTGATGGCTGCAGACAGTGCTGGCAGGGGCAACGGGCGTGCGGGCGGTGGCTCCGGCTCATGCTGCGGGAGGCGCTGATGGTAACAGGATAATGTTGAAGAGAGAGATAAAAGAATTAGGAAGAGAAATAAGCTGAAGAGATAGATAAGAGAAATAGAGAGGAAAATAGACTAAAGGGCATTTTTGTCTAAAAATCCAAAAAATCAGCTATATTTTAGTTTTTCTAAGTTCGTGACTAACTCTTTATTTTGACTATCTTGATGGAATAGTTCAGATTTTGCCTCTTTATATATAGATAAAAGAAATTGTACATTATCTGCACATCCTTAGATGAAACAATTTTTATATTAGGATAATACGTCTGATTCTCATTTATATAAATTATATTCTGTCGAGTATATTGTAATTCATATGTGATTTTTAAAAAAAAAAAATTTGGCTAGAGTTCAATCACTGACAGAGCACGATTGTGAAGCAAAATGATGAAGTTAGGATTTAGCCATTGGAACCCATCTAAAATATATACACTCGTACTCATCTTAAATTTCATTTAGAATGGTTTTAATACTCATTCTCGTCTCAAACCCGTATAATAATACCGCTAATTACCTGACTCATTTTGATTTATAAAATATAAGTAATAATTGGTTATCTGTCGCAATAATGATATGAACGTTACAAAATAAACATTAATAAATAAATTAATTAAGTAATGAAAGATTATAATGAAGAAAGTTCCACATGCATGTCGATCAGTGTGTGTACCCGTCTACAAGTTATATACTCATATATGTCTCAAATCCAATTGCAATTTCTACACTCTATGTGTTTAGTATTGTGTAACCCGTCGAAATTCAACGGATATCATTTGACATTCTAGATTATAAGTAAATATCAAAATTTATACATTATTTCCGCATGGAATTATCCTTAGATGTAATATATCTGTGCTAGATCAACTGTAAATAAAAACAAACTGAATGGTAAGAAAATTTTTGAATTTGTTAGGAATAATCAATAAAAAAAATAGAATGGATAAGTTTTTACCAAATTTATGTGAAAAGCCAAGATTGATAAGAAGCATATATAGCAACTGATTTCTGAAAATTGTATAGTTTTGAGCATTAATTTGACCCCATGCAAGCTCAAAAGTTTAAAGTTAGAACATAAGGCTTCTCATTCTTTAAGTAATAATAAATTAACATCAGAACAAAAATGAAGAAGAAAAATATTATAATAATTAAAGTGTATACATCAATTTCAATTAGGGCTTGTTGAATTGTATATAAAATGTAGAAGAGAAAAACCCTAAGCGGGGATGATCTCCAGTGAAGAAAAATAAATATTCTAATGCATGATTTTTTAAAGATTAAATCCAATAATATAAATACTTCCATTTTGAAGTTTGTCCTTTAAAATGAAAAGGTTTTTGAATTAATTTATATTAAGAATTTTGAATATTGTGATCATAAAACTTTCCTAATAATAAATGTCTGCCTTTTATATGTGATACTATTTTCCTAAGAAAATATGAATAACTTTCCTAATAAAATATTGGTAAACTTTATAGATGATTTGAGATTAATATGAAAACAATTACTATTGATATTGTGTTTATGATTTTTATAGCAAAAAAATGCAAATTTAAGACAAACAATAATAAAAAAGAATGGTGATACCGCATAGGCACGATTGATAATGTGGCACATAATTTAGAAAATCATATTATATTTTAAATGTACACATTAATTTTATATATGCAAGGCCCTTTTATTACTTTTCCTCTTAAAAGGAGTAATAGTAAGTTAAAACGTAACTAAAAAAATCACACCACATGATTCAAGATTTCAAGTATCGTATTCAACACGTACTACTAGTTCAGAACATGATTCTATTATTGAATTTCATGTAATTTTTTTAAAATAAAAGTCACACCTAAAGATCATCATGTTAGTCTTAAGGAAACATCGTCCCGACCTTACACCACATGAGGATGTACCTTTTCATGTTATATTTATACGTGCGATTAATGCATTTCATATAATGTCACATTCAATCCTCTCTCACTGTTCTCATATATATTGTGAACTATGTTTGGAAGTGTACTATTTTAGTTATGACATATATTTTCTTCAGGTTCTTTTTATTCAAAATTAAATTGTAACATTGACATATATATCATTATTTTTCACATTGCACATGTTGTAGGTAGGTTGTCTCTCTCACTTGCTATATTTATTTTTATCACATGCTGGATCGATCACCCCAAAATTTAAGTGCTCCATTAAAATTTAATACAACGGGCTCTTACTTTTATTATAAATACTAATAAAGGAAACGTAATAATATACACATAGCAGGGTATAGGTTTGCCGTTTGCGTATAAAAATTAGTTATCATTAATTAATTGAAGAACCATGTATATAATTATATTACTTTACATATACAATATTGCATATTTGATGATACTGGTTATTTACAGATACAACAATGCTTATCCGATCTCTTCCCAGCCTACACATATATTTGTATATATAGAAAGCACATACATTTTTTTTTCTTGTTATATAAACTAAAGTATTATCACGAAAACTGAAATATTGTTGTATATATAAAAAAAATTGGTTCTTACACTCATACGACAGAAAAAATTTGCAAATTATATCATCCCAATATGCGTGTGTGTATATATATATATGTGTGTGTGTGTGTGTGTGTGTGTGTGTGAACTGGAAGCTGTAAATCGTTTGTCACATTCATTTTTTTCAATTTGTGAATGTATCATGTACCTTTTAGAGTGTCGGTTCTTAATTTAATTTAATTTAATTTTTAGGTCGTGCACGAAAAAAGAAACAATTATCAATTATGTTTGCAAATGCAGTTAATTAAGTAGACATGTGTAGAAACCGGAAATATTTAACTTGATTTGTAAAAATAGAAAATCATCACTTGTCCTGATCACGATTAAGATGATCAACAATAACTTACTGGTTTGGCATGACAATACTAAATACTCATAATTTGTGTTAATTATAGTCCAATAAATCAATAATAAAATTTCCAAACTCAATAATTGATAGCTGGAGATGATGTGCGACATCCCACATGGATATGAAACGTCATTTTGTATCCCATGTAGAAAAAAATGATTTAAAAAACGGAAAAATCAAATTATTTCAATCACGACTTGTTCGCATATAATTGACACTGTTTGACATAGTTTGGACCCCAACCTTCCCAAACTCGAGTTCATCTTCCTTCTCACATGACATGACATTTTTTTTTTTAATTATTGTAGATCCCCTTCGTATTATGAAACAACTGACTTAGCTGTTTGCTTGACAATCTACAATATTTGCGAAATGGAAGTAATAAACACATACTTTGAACTATATATACAATATTTGCTTGACAGTTTACAATGCTAGATTGCTTGGAATGCTCGAATTGAGCATTGAATTCGAGTAATAGACCAAAATTGAGTATTAAAGTAATAGAAATGGTCTATTACTTGAATGTCATGCTCGATTCGAGCGTTCCAAGTAATTGAGCACCGCTTTTCAGGTTTTGGTGTTCGAAAATTCTTCACAACAGTAGCAGCCCCACAAAAGATGTTTGGAGTGTTGTGTTTCGAGCATGATGATGGAGACGAGTTGCGTGACGGTGGAGAGAGAGGCTATCTGTGATGGTATTACTGCGCGTGACGGCGGTGGAACGGTCGGAGGGGGTGGCGGCCATGATTGCATTCTGATTGATACAATTTGAGTTGACGAAGAAGATGAGTTAGGGGTTAAAATGTAAGTCTAGGTATTTTTTATACATTATGATTAAGCGGATTTGGCCATCTCAAATTTTCAATTGGCCATCTCAGCATTAAACTAGGTTGCGTCCAACTTATCAGCAAAAAATCAAATGAAATGAAGAGTTCAATAATTATCAAACAAATTCTTAAATTAGTATGCAAAATCAAAATCATAAAAAATTAATAATTTACGGTCAAATAATCCAAAGTTTTTTAGTTATTTATTATTATTATTACCATTATAGTAGATTTCCTAATCAAAAGCCAGTTCTCAATGGCAATTTTTTATTATACCTACTATTCATATCAAAACAGATCATAATGTAACGATAACCTTTTTTAGTAGATTAAACGGTAAAAATTAGATACTCTTTTATTCGTTGCGGAAGGATAAGGAAAGCGCAGACCATCTTGGCGCCCCCCTGCATTGCCGAGCTTCTTTAATGGCAGTCGCCACCGCAAACTGTTGCTTCTTCACCGCCGTATTCACCGGCCGCTCTACCACCCACCGCCTCTTCTCCACTTGGCGTACACCTAACCACTTGTGTAGTGCTCGCAATAAATCCTCCGACAATCAGAATCGAGTTCCGGTTAACGGAAAACCTAAGAAATCACCCGGCATTACCCCATTGAGGTATACGCTATATCAAAACCTTTTCTCTTCGGTGCTTCTGTATTAAGTTTGATATATTTGCTTTTCTCAACTGATGATTTATCATTTTTGTTTTTGAATATGTTTTTACTCTAGACGCCAGTAACAGTATAATTTACTTGAAGAGAATGATCATAGGTTCATCTTTCTTTATCATTTTTTTTTGTATTCTTGTTTTTTTGTCTTTCGATAATTAGAAGTTATAAGCCTGTTCAACCTTCATGTGTAACATTGTTGAATATATTATATAGTTTTTATTTTGAGCATGAAATCAATCTTTGATATTATATTGAATGAAAACATTAGTTTTATTTTGTTAGCTCATGTATTTTTATCTTCATTCATCAAGAGATGAGATATTCATTTTCAAATTCTGACGGTAGTAGTGGTAGGAAAAAAAATGAACGATCCCAATCAACAACGTCTGAAAGAGTTGGTGTACAGAAGAAAGGAAGCCAGGGAATTCTGGTTGACATGGAGGAGCAAAAGGTACATTGAGCATCCTCTATAAAGTCTGCTTGTTTATTTATCATTTTTAAGTTGTCGTAGTGCTCAAGTTTCTCTTGACTGGGTTGGAGTTGTTGAGATGAATGGTGCCTGTGCCATTTGCTGTGAAATCTAATATGGAGGATATAGAGTCTAGTCCTTGTTGTTATGTTTTTACATAAATGATAAGTAGATAAGAGGTGGAACTTAAGTGAATAATGCTATTGTAAATGCTAAAATACTTAAACTTGTCTATTACTTGGGACTTAATCCCCTAGGTATGATAATACTTTTTTCAGAATATTCAATGAATTGAGAACCTCTCTTAATGATCTCAAATTACATCGTTATCATGAATAACAATGTCATATCTATAAAACGAACTTGTTGCTAAACCTTGAATGGTAAAACACAGGAATCTTGTCCATTTATGGTCTTGAGATGATATAAAAGACTTAGTCGGATGTATATAACGCTTAATTTTCCTACTAGTTATTTTTCAATTGATGGCTATAGCGAAAATGTCATCTCTGTATTTCATATTTGGCCTGCATGGTTTAGATTAAATGGATATAGCAGTGTTATGGTTTCATGCAAAACATTTTCTTATAATGTATAGTTATTTATTTCTCCAGGGTTACTTGAGTAGATTCTGAGGTATCTCTAGCTAACTACCACTGATTTTGTTCCCTAATCCTAACCACATATGTTTCACAGGTGGAGACAAGTGATATTCAGGATGCTTCTTTCCTTAATGCTGTTGTTAAGGTGAATAACTGAAATTTTAGAATATTATGGTTAGCTAAATTTTGAATTATATTTTGCTTCTTTTTCAACCATCAGTTCAGTTTTATTTTGTTTATTTATTTATCTTGTTTTCACACATAAGAAAAGATCAAAAGAAGTTATTGCTTCTCTTCTTTTGTTTCAAGACTTCTTTGCTTCACATTTTTCAGATTCTTTGGTTACACCCTTTTTATGTGGTTGCTTTTGTTTTGGTGTGTTTATTATTGCTCATCCAATGTCTTATGATACTTTAGACGAGGAAATGTTAATTTCTTTGAAGTTTGAACTACCATATACTATCTTGCGTCCAGATTTTGGCATTAGAATAGGACCAAGTTGATTGAGATATAACAGCACTTGATTGCTGACAGCAGACAGGATACAATATTTTAACAATAATCTTGTACAGTCTACAGAGAGACTTGTGAGTGATGACAGTTACTAACTTCAATGAATTTGATAATTTTTCCTCTAATAAACAAGATTAAGTGCTTGTACAGCCATGGAGTGCTGTCATAAAGAATGTTATTAGCAAAATAGACATTGCAGATATTGTTTTCTAGATGAGGCTATTCACCATTTATGTGATGCTTGAAAAAAATTATTGTTGTTAATTAGTTGGTGAGACTTCTGCTAGTAATATAGGTCTGTGGAATTCTTTACTTGTAGAATTGATTGGTGCTCAATTTTTCTTTCTTTCTGATCTCCCGCAGTTATACATTGTAGAACCCTTTTCTCATTGAAAATGATTGATTTTCCATTTGTTTGTCAATGTTAGTTTCTGGTTCTTCCCTGGTACTAATTTTACTGAATTCTCAAATGAACTCACTATAGAACTTTTGCTGAGACTTTTTAGTTTTTCCAGATGTACATGTTCTATAGTTTAAAATATATTTTTGATTTTTTGCTAATTCTTTGTTTCTTCCCCTTCATTAGGTTTACTGCACTCACACTGAACCAGACTATTCCCTTCCTTGGCAGAAACAAAAACAGTATACAAGTACTGGAAGGCATGTTGTGCTACCACTTTTATGTCAGATTTTCAAGAATATGTTATTATGACTGGATTAGATTAAAGTATTTCTAGGTCATATTCTTTATGTGATGTTGCTTTCCGAATTATATACCCTCCCAGAAAAAAGGGAAAATAAAATAAAAATGAAAGAACAGTGAAGAAAAAGAAGAAATAGTTTCACCTCATGAATATTTTGTTTTCCTATGCAGTGCTTTCATGATTGGGGATGGGAAGCTGTTGACAAATGCCCACTGCGTCGAATATAATACACAGGTAATCTCTGAATATTTAACTCCTTCCAGTTTATTGTTTATGTCCAACTTGCTTAACATAACAAGCTTGTTGTACTAAGTGGATGTATATTGGCCATCTTTGTTATTTGCTCTAGTTCATGTTGACACAATCAGCTTATCTTTTAAGTCAAACTATCTTTATGGACCTGGCCAATTTCACAAAATGTGTTGCATGTGTTTGGACATGAGCTTTTATAAGTTTATACATTTAGATTATAAAATGATTGTTTTTAATATCGTTATTACTGATATTTAGTTACTGCTAGCTAACATATTTCCAGTATTATTTGAAAATTCTGTAGTCCCCAGTTAATTGGTTTAAGCTTGAGGATTGGAAATCAAGGATTTAACTCCAAGCTGAAATCCGCATCTTCACTTGCACTATAGGTTTGCTTCAGTTATATGTTGTTTAATTTTTATCTTAATGCAGGTCAAAGTAAAAAGAAGAGGGGACGATACAAAGTATATTGCAAAGGTAGCCTTCTTTGGAATTGAATCACCCATTCTCGTTTATATTGCCTTTTTATTCTTTTAAGTTGCATTGTTCTCCGTAATATGTCTGTATAGTACTTGACGGTTGTCAGAAAAGGGTATACATTATGCACTAAGCAGTAAATGCCTAAGCAGTGAATCATTACATGTCATATGCTATCTGATATTTTGGCACTATAGTTTGATGCATTAAATATCCCATCTCAACAATAGTTAATAATCAGTTTTGTTCCCTCTCTTCTGACTATAAAGCTTTAAGTTGGATAACAGAACCAGTTAAGGCCACTAGCAGGTACTATAGCTCATTAAGAAAAAGAAAAGTGTCAAAGAGGATAATGAAAAATGGCAAAAAGAAGGGAAAAAGATGGAAACTGAGGACTTACATATCGTTTCTCCAGCAACAGAAGAATGATCCTCTTCATATCTTGGAGATTTTATACCTGTAACTGTTTTAGCCAGTGACTGCATTCACGTTCTTTCTTCTCTCTTCCAACTTTTGCATCCTGAAATTCTTGTGTGGTAAAGCTGAGTTTTACTAATTAATGCTAATATGTTTCAAGAATTGTTTAAAATCCTTGACTTTCCCTGTACCAATGCCATTCCTTTTGGGTTTCTTGCATAATTTACTCTGTTTTTTTGGGTTTGGTTGAGGGAATTAAGAAATTCATCTTGGATCTTTGACTATGTCGCTTACACTGTCCTGAGTACTAATTTCAGGTTCTAGCAAGAGGTGTAGAGTGTGATTTAGCTCTTCTTTTTGTTGAAAGCAAGGAGTTCTGGGAAGGCACTGAGCCACTGCAATTTGGACGCTTACCCAATTTACAGGTTTGCTTTCTCTGCTTTCCAGCGAGGAAACTTAAATGTTCTCCCATTTTCTTCTACATATCAGGGGATCGATTCAATCAAATATCAATTCTCTTCCATAGTGCTCTTTTACCTTTTTGATTCCACCTGTTTACGCAAGTAAGCTACCAGCCTACCAGCATAAAATTATCACAGGAGAAATTTACTATTGTCATATATTTTCTGATTGGAATATTCCATCATTCTTGTTTCACTAGAGTAATAGAAAATGATTCACCAAGGCTACAAAGTGGCATTCTGCTGGTTACCATATCTTCTTATCTGATACAGTGACGTTTCCATATTGTTTCTATATTTTGTTTGATGCATCTCTCAGTACTTTCCATTTTCAAAGAATACATAAATGCCCTGCCTTCGTGAAGGGTGAAAAGGGAGAATAATACTTAGTATTTACTGTTGTGATTTATATAGTTCTTAAGATAGGAGCTACTATGAGATGTGAAAACAGTTGGTCAGCTGTGGGCGGCCTAGTGTCATTGTTCTGATATAAAAGTCGTTTCCTTCATAATTTAATTTCGTTGAAACTACACTTTCTATGTTTATTTTGTGTCCGTCAAAAGCTTATATCATAAACCTAAGTTACTGTCTAGTTCTTTGAGTGTGCTTCTAGAGAGTTGTAGATTGCTAAATGCGTTTCATTAAATGGCCTGTTTTTATCTAACTAAGTCTCACCATCTTAAGACAATTTGCAGGATTCAGTCACTGTTGTTGGCTATCCTCTTGGAGGAGAAACTATATCAGTATCCAAGGGTGTGGTATCAAGAATTGAGGTTAGTTCACTCTATTACACTCTCATATTAGAAACTTGTTCTAATGAAAGCTATTGACTTAAAATTTTGATGTGTTGGCCAATGTTTTGATGGTAACTTAAAGATTTGTCTGCTATATTTTGCATGCTACTTGATGCTCTTAACTATCTCACTCCTAGTCATGGGGTCATATGCCACTACTCAAGCCATTTCATGAAATCACATTTTTAAAGCAACTCCTACTTGTCACATCGATCTGTTTACAATAGTATTTTGATTTTATTTTTAGAAACTCCACTTGGTCAAGTAACTGCACAAATGCATTTTATGACTCTACAATCTAAAGGGGCACATTGGGAAGGGAGAAAGATAATAATGAGTCATATCAAAATCAGTAGTTGTAATTCTCCTATGTATCTCATGCACATGCAATTAAGATCACTACCTTTGTCATATACTTTCAGGTAACCTCATATGCTCATGGATCTTCTGACTTGCTAGGAATTCAAATTGATGCTGCGATAAATCCTGGTTAGTATATCCTGTGTGACTATGGGTAATTCCCTTTTTGGTGGAACTATTTGCTTTGTGCCAGATATTCTTTCTATCAATTTTCTCTTGCACATACATTAACTCCCATTATTATGTTGTGTTCCTATAATTTTGTGCCCTATGCTTATGCTAAGATGTTTTTAGGTAACAGTGGTGGTCCTGCATTCAATGACCTAGGAGAATGCATTGGGGTGGCCTTTCAGGTGTGTCATTACAAAATGTTTTGGTAGCCTTCTGCTCTTTTATGTTATGCAGTTTGCTTAATAGGACTGTTGTCTGCTGCACAATGTGAAATTAGTTTGCCTACTGGACTTCTGGCATCTTTAACTTAAAGATTTCCATGGTCCTGGTTTTAAAATACTGGGGATCTTTCCTTTATTTACAGATCTTCATAATTGTCAGTTCTTTTCATTAAAATATACTCAGAAGTACTCTCCTTTAGGTATACAGATCTGATGAGGTGGAGAATATCGGTTATGTCATTCCAACTACAGTTGTCTCTCATTTTCTTGAAGACTATGAGAGGAATGGGAAATACACTGGTGAGCTCTATTTTATTGTTGACTGATAATTCTATCAATAGTCTGGATGATAAGACTAGTGTTCTATTTTTTTGGATGAATAACCATGCTTTAATTCCTCTCACCCCTATGTCTTATTTTTAACCAATATAATTCCACAAGGATCTGGCACAACAAAGTAATGCGAAGACACTATAAACGAAAGCATGCATTTTATTGCAAACTCATCTGGTTTTTTCTTCAATCAATTATATATATTATCTGCCATCACTTTATATATGCTTGTCTGTTTGGACTAGAGCAACTATTTTGGTAACTCCTGAAGGTAAAATATTCTTCACTCTTGGAATCTTGGCATATATTCTCAGGTTTCCCTTGTCTTGGAGTGTTATTGCAAAAATTGGAGAATCCAGCTTTGCGGGCGTGCTTAAATGTGCCATCTAATGAGGTCTTTCTCTTTTATGAACTGGACAAAGGATCCTTGGAATAGTTTGTGTAGAACCTCCTTTTGTTCTTTCTAGTTTGCATATTACTTTTAATTGCGTTATGTGGACTTATTTTCTTAAATTGCAGAGTGTTGTTTATGCTTTACTTCATTTCATGTTTTTATACCACGAATTATGTATTTTTTTTATATCTCTCACCTGTGAGATCCATTATGGGTTATCAGTTAAGGAGTGTGATGGTGGATTGGTATCTCAGGTAGTGACAGTAGTTTGACTATACTTCATTAATACCAAGAAAAGAGTTATGGGAGACTTTCTTTATGGGAGACTTTCTTTGGCATACATACCGATGCTTTCAGATGTATAATCTAGAGAAGCTAGTAGTTGTGCACATTTTTCTCAAAAAATCACTCTCTTAAGTATAGTCTAAGCTGCAAGTTGTTTGTTCTTCCTGATGAGAAATTGCCATTGATTTTCCTGAAGGCACTTTTAACAAATATTTTTACTAGGCTCCTTATTCTCTTCGTTCTATGCTATGGTTTTGTCTTCTCTCTTTATCAATTGATAATTGTTACATATATTACCATGTGCTCTGGTTGAAGCAAATTAATTCTGGGAGTATATACTAGATTTGAGGTCTTCTTTGGTAATTCTTTAGTGAAAGTGAAACTTAATTAGATCCTTATCTTGGTGGTATGATTTTGCTTTGCTTCTAATGCCAATCAGTTATAAATAGCTACATTGGTTCTGTTTCATGCTGTGGTTCTAAAGTATAAGCCTCCTGATAATTCTCAACATGTCACTTCAGGGTGTGCTTGTACGGAAGGTCGAACCAACTTCCCATGCCAGTCATGTGTTAAAGGAGGTACATCTAGCTCCTAGCTTGTTAATCTTTCTGCTGATCCTTTTTTTTTGCTCTTGCTCAGTTATTTGGCATTCTTCTATACTCCTTTTCATATTCTGTCCCTCAACATTTAAAAAAAATTAAAAAAATATTCATTTCAAATTGAATGGTAACTTTACCAATTTTAAGCACTTTTTGCTCTTTCTTCTTTTAAGTGTAAACTCTAAATTGAACTTGCTTCTTTGTAAAATAATAATAATTGAATTATTTTTTCATTTCAAATCAGCAAATATACCTTGGAACCACTATGTTAAGAAGCTAAGCTTTTTGGTGCCTTTAATTAAGGGATTGAATGCTTGAATTGTTAGTTGGGGAAAAAGCTGGACAAATGCTTATATTTCTTGGATGGTGGCTGAATTGTTTACCGCTTGTCTTACAGCAGAATTCATGTGAAGTTCTATTGTATAGCGTCAGGCCTGTTGCTGAAAACTTAAAAACTAAATACTCAATGAGGTAGGTTAGTTATGAAAAAACTTAATTTTCCAGTAACTTTTATTAGAGATTACAATTTTCCATGTGAAGTGCGTGGATTTTTGGACTTTTCAATCTAGTTCTTTTTGTTGCACCTTTTCGCCTGAACTACACGCTTTTGCACTCTGCCATCTAGAGTGTAAAATAATATCAATAAACAACTGCATTCCCACAACCCAAAAGTTGAGGGGCTCAAAGATTTATGTTTTGCAAATATATTTGCTGCTTATTCCTCAGACCTCAGTAGACAGCAGTGAACAATGAGAAATTTGACTTTCTTGCAAATCAATTAACAATTAATTTTCTTTTGTTGTCTTCCAGGGGGATGTCATCGTAAGCTTCAACAATGTTCGTGTTGGATGTGAAGGAACTGTACCGTTTCGACCATCTGAGCGCATTGCATTTCGCTATCTTATCAGTCAAAAGTAAAATTTAGTTGGAGTGATATTAAATTTCTATAGATTCATACTGCATGCATCAGCACTACTTTTTTTTTTGGGAGTGGTGGTGGTGCGCTGCAAGCCTGCTTTGTTGCACATCCAGTGTTATTATTCTTGACGTCATTAGATAGAGTTTTTGTAAGCTGCGTTTTCCTGTTTCAGATGAGTGCTGTGTCTCAATTCTCATGTGATTCTAAAATGTCTTGTCTTCACTCTCTGGTAGTCTTCTACATATAATCGATGTTAGAACTGTAACTCCAAGTTCTAGTTTGAACTTACAACTTCTTTTTATGAACTTCCTACCATTGTTCCAACCTCTTCTAATCCTTGTGTTCTTCGTTACTCATTTTTGTAGTGAGATCATCTGAAGAAGCTCATGCTTCATTTGATCTGAGCTAAGAATCTCTCACTAGTTGCTATTTCGTTGGTCTAAAAAAACTCACTCCTCAAACCTAAGTACCTAGCAAAGAATCTAACAGTACTTTCTGTTTTATATTTAGCTGATACTGTTGCACCTGATGACCTGATACTAATGCTCAATTTCAGATTTACCGGTGATGTAGCTGAACTTGGCATTATTAGGGGAGGGCAATCCATGCAAGTTCAAGTGACCTTGGATACCCGAGTGCACTTGGTAACTGAAATGTCTCTCCAATGGTTTGAAGTTTTCTGTTCTTGTAAAATGACTTGAAATGCATCCAATATAACTTGTCTTCCTATTATTATTGACCTGAAGGTTCCATATCATATTGAGGGAGATCAACCTTCATACTTGATAGTCGCTGGTTTGGTGTTCACTCCTCTTTCAGAGCCCCTGATAGCGTACGTTTATTGGAGTTGTTGCATTTATTCAATTGACTTCTTATTAGCTTTATGCTGCTAAATCTCATCATTGCCTAATTTATTTTGTTCTGACAGGGAAGAATGTGAAGATAGCATTGGGGTAATTTTCTTCTTCTTTTTTGGTAATTCTTTCCTTTGTAGTTTATACTTCACTAGTATTTTCTCAAGTTAGCTTGCTGGTTTGTTGCTTTATTTTGCCAGTTGAAATTGTTGACAAAGGCCCGGTACTCCATGCCAAGGTTCAGAGGAGAACAGATTGTGATCCTATCACAGGTATGCACTGGGTTATGCCCTTCTAGAAGCACACTACTCACCTAGGAATTTCTCTTCCGTATATTTTTTGGCTGTTCTCGTATTTAAAAATAAATGTTGCAACTAAGGCTAGGCATCATACAAGTCTGCTTAACAAAAGAAGTGTACTTTCCATAATACACTTTTTCATAACTTTGTACAGGTTCTTGCAAACGATGAGAACATCGGATATGAAGATATGAGCAACGAGCAGGTAAGTTAATTGCCGAGATATTAGGACGATTTTGTTATATATCTATCCTTGCAAGCATTTTCTGCCATTTGTGGGTTTGAACCTATGGAGAGAAATTATGACAGGTTTTGAAGTTAAACGGGACTTGGATAAAAAATATTCACCACCTGACTCATCTAGTTGATTGTATGTGCTCCTAATCCTCATTTTCTTTAACCCTATTTCACGACATCCCCTAACAATTGGAGAATTTGATCAGCTTGCAAGGAAAAATATCTAGTGTTCGAGTTCGAAGACAACTTTTTGGTTGTTTTGGAGAGGGAGTCAGTTTTAGCTGCTTCGAAGAGCATACTAAAAGGCTATGGAATTCCATCGGAAAGATCTGATGATCTTTTAGCTCCATACGTAGACCCAGTGGAACAAAATGATGAACGCAAGGTTGGTGATTCACCCGTTTCAAATTCAGAGATTGGTAACAATGACCTGCATTGGGCGTAAGCATTTTTCTTACCCATTTCTTGCGTTATGTTTCCATATCACTGATATTTTGCATAAGTTGCTCATATATCAGAAGAAAATTTTGTACAATGGCTGTAGTTAGTTGTTTAGGGAGCGTAGGTAGTCTGATGGGGCTGTAGATATAGATTGAGTTAGATAGACTTTTTGTGATTTGGGGCTCGGAGTAGGACTTTTTTATTACTATTATTTATTTATTTATTATTATGATATGTTATTTTGCGACTTGCATAAGTTTACAGGACATAAGTGAGGGAAATGCATGTTTTTTACCTTCCAAATCATCTATGTCCATTTGCGTTTTGTTGACATTAGAAAGCACAAGGCATTGTTGAAATTAAAATTTTGAAAATATAGATAAATTTTGAAACTTGAAAGTCATGCAATAATATGACCGATTAAGATCGGAGGAGTGTTATTGTTGAGAAGGCTTTTTGGACTGTTAGGCACATTTACTTTTCCATTTTGGAAAATTTTGGGATGTCTATTTTGCCAGAAATAAGAATATTACTGAAACCTTTGAACAATGGATCAAAATTACAGATCAGTTGAAAGTTTGTTTATTTAAATGAGTTAGAACTAAATGTAGTTATAATTTGTAATTTGGGATTTGATGTGGTGGGCTATGTTTTGGGCATCCATAGCAGCTCCATATAATCCTTTGCGGGCCAGCCCAACACAATAAAGCCCATTGCTACCCTTCCAGTGGTTTGGGAAAGAGAGCTTTGGAACACCGTCTTCATTCAACATATAATCGTCTCCCTGCACGTTTGTTAGTGCTATCAAACTCTAAAAATCGCATGTTAATGCAATGAAATACAAGTACGAAGTAGATAGAGATTGGTATTTTGCATAACAAAAGTGGCATGGTGTTTTGTTGCCTTTAGCCACTGTTTGGTCGATCTTTTGAAGCCCGTCGCAAAGATTAACACATCATATGAATATTCCTCTTCATTCTCATATAACACGCAGTTCCCCTTTATACTACTTATCCCGGGCAACACCTGCATTAAATATGCACACACAAACATTCATACTTACATGAATCAAATTAAAAGTAAAGCCATGTTACAGTGGAGCGGAACACTATAGCCTCAAACGTCGGACCCATTGGATACTTTATTACATGATTATAATAATAATCATAATCATAAATAAAGAATCTTTAATTGATTAACAAACCTTAATCTCCCCAGACTTGATCTTATCCAATGTGCCAACATCGACAACTGGGTATTTCCCGTAGTCATCTTTGAGAGCAAAGGGGCCCTCTTTAGGCCTTTGAATTCCATATTTCGTTAAATCCCCATACACAATCTTGCTCATCATTGTCGCAATTGAGTCAACCCACTTCAACGGTAAATGCTTTAATAGAACTAGTGACATATAGGCTATTGTCCTCGACAGTATGTGAATCTGCACCCACAAATTAAACATGGAAAACAAAAAAATTCCACATATAACTGTTTATTTGAAACATCTTGATCCAAGCTTTAGTTGAGTGCATCATTTTGAAGAATATGTAACACTTAATAATCATATTTATTAAAGTAATTATTCTCCCTTGTTCCAATATTGTAGCCAATTCTTTTTTTTTTTAAACATAAATTAAGATATATAATATAGTTAATCGTGAATCGTGCCCTGCCTTCATGCACCATCGTTATGCAGTACAACCACCGTCTTCCCGAATGAGCGATGCATGTTGGAAGTGATGCACGAACAACCATGCAATGCCGTCGTACATGCAACACTACACTCTAGATATTGGGAGACTTAAGTTTGGGAGAGATGAGTTGGAGAAGATAAAGAGTATTTAGATAAAAATGGGTAGAATGGATTTATATGCTTTTAATTGTTCAAATTGATAAAAATAAAAAATAAAGAAAAAATTGCCTCTTTACTCAATGCACGATAGATGATTATTAATTTCAAACATCATTAAACAAGAGTATATTAAGATCAAAATAATAGATTCTCATTTATTATAGAAAATGAACTATATAAACTTCAGAGAAAGTGCAAAAAAGAAACAAGAATATATTTAGTTATTGGATAATTTGTGACGGCATTATGCATGAACAAAAGTGCAAAACCAATCCTTACCGGGCTCCGGACGACTATGGACGTCCTTGCGCCGCAGTCGGCAAGATCAAGCGCGATCTCCATGCCGGAATTCCCACTTCCGATCACCAAAACCTTTTTTCCGGCGAACCTCCCGCCGTTCTTATAATTCGTCGAATGCAGAACCTCCCCGGTAAAGGTCCCCAACCCCTCGATCTCAGGCATCCTCGCATCGCATGTTTCTCCCGTCGCCACGACGAGAAACTTCGAGCGATACTCCTCCACTTCGCCGGAGTACAGGTTCCTCGCCTCGATCTTCCACTCGCCGTCGTACGTCGCCGCCTCGACGGACCTCCGGTACGCGGGGCGGATGTCAAACCGCGAAACGTAGTCGTTTAGGTAGCGGAGGAAGTGGTGGCGGGAGACGTAGGTGGGGTAGGCGGCGGGGATGGGCATGAGGGGGAGGTGGCAGAATTGTTTGGGGAGATGGAGGTGCACGCGCTCGTATGCGTGCTTTTGCCACAGAGAGGCGAAGCAGTCTTCTCTCTCTAGAAGGATGTATGGGATGGAGAGGTGGTGGAGGTACGCCGCCGTAGCGAGGCCGGAGGGGCCGCCGCCCACGATGGTGACTGTTGGCTTGTCCATGATGTGCGGTGTGGTATTAAGTGAATGGTTTTATATATTTTTATTTTTTTAGCGTGAATGGGATCTAGTTTGCAGCTCCCCAACTTTTATACCCCAAGAGAAAATGAGTTCGGCCGTTTTGGTGGTTAAATAGGGTTTAGGAGAAGGTTAAGTTAATTTAATACTCTTTTGGAACCGACCTAGTGTTGGAGTGGATTTTTTGGGGCCAAAGATTTTAGATTCGAATTCCACTAACGCTAAATCTAAGTCTTTTACACTTGATTTTTGAAGTGTGGTTTATCCGTCTGGTACCACATCAATATAGGTAGTGGATTCCCATGAACTATAATAGTAATAATAATAATTATTATTATTTAATTCGTGTTTATTTAATTTAATTTGAGTTGGTGATTTGTGCTTGACATTGAATCTCTATATATATAAGTTTGCTTTACCAACTAGCTAGTTTTACCAACATTTCAAATTGCCTTTAGTTTTTTTGGGGGTCTAAACTATGGTTAATTAAGTTGATAAAATTAAAAGAGGCAAATCACAAAAAAAATAAAAATAAAAATAAAAATACGGAAGATTGTTTCTATTAGGCATATAAATAGGTTGGAGCTCTAAGAAACAATTTCCTAATATAAGTTAGGTAATTAGCTTTTAATTTCAACCATATATTAATAATGCTAATTAGAAGTGGAATATTGATGCTAATATCTTGTAGGGTTGCTCGTAATACTAACTTCCGCTGTGGGGTTTCTTTATTTGTTTATTTGGAAAAAAGAAGTTTAATGTCATTATATCACAAATTATGATACAATGGGACTTCTTTTTCATAATGTTATGCGATTAAAGCAAATTTGCACCTTAACATTTAGGTCATTTTGTGAGTATAACATGAACGATTATATAGTCATGTTGTAATTGCAAAATGACCTAGAAGCTTTATGATTTAGTTAGTTAGTTAGTTATTCTGTATTGGGTTGACATAATCTAGTGGTTAGGACAACTTGTATTGTGATGCTTGCAGAGTAGCCGTCCTATCATTCATGTAATGTAATGGACATGAGATGACTTCTATTTATAGATGGGTTGAAATATAGAAACACAATTACACATACCAGAAGAGCAATTGTTTCAATAAATAATAAAAATAATAATAACAGCAGCAGCAGCAGCAGCAACCATGTACGTAGAATATAAAGAGATGAACATCAAAAGGAAAAGAGAAGTTCGTTTTAATCTTAAACTTGGATTTTTTCAGACGCTCTTCAACTTTCTTCACGTGTTTCTTCTTGTAGTTTTCTTTATAGATAGAATAAGCTGTATGCACTTGTAACTAACTTTGTTTTCTTAATGTTAAAAAAAAAAAATTGTTTTTTTCAATGATGAACACACTAACATTTTTCTCTCTCTTATATCCATTATTATGGAAATTTTCAGATGTATATGCATAATAAAATAAGTTTATACAAATCCAAATCAAACCGTCCTAATTCTATATCGGATTTTCGACAAAACAACATATCATCCTCTCTGTGTGTATGTAGCAGTACAGGTTTAACAGAATGAATAACTAGAAATTATATATTTCCTTACAAAACGCAGTGTGCGTTGTACCTGGGCTTAACTGGTAGAGACTGCTTAACCTGCTCATTCTGTAATAAGAAATATTCAATTCAGCTTTCGTTAACTATGCCTATGTTTATTTCTTTTCTGTTCCCTACAAAGAAAACCATTTACAATTAAAATAGATTGCAACCATGATTGATTTTTTATTCGTTTGGATGTCCCCATTTTAGGGGAATTTTTTTCCATTTTCATGTGTAGTTGGAGGGTGAAATCATTTTAAATATTTTAAAAACAATACCAACTAAAAAATAAAGTGGAGAATCATACAAAATATTGGGGTTTTCATACTCACAAATTGCTTCTTATTTTGAAAAGATCAAAATTTGCATGTATAAATATAATAGAAGAGTCTTGAAATCTTGGGCTATTCTTTGGGCCTCTATAGCTGCTCCATTAAGCCCGACACAATAAAGCACGTGTTCACCCTTCCGTTTATGGGCTCTTGCAGCCCATCTTCATTAAGAAATCGTCACTAACACCATGGTAGCTGAGCTTTGTTTAATTAGAGGCACATGAATTTCTAAAATAAATTAATTTATATTCTACATTATTAGTCATTATAAAAATATCTTGGATTATTGATAACAACTATAAAATACATAAAAGACTGGATCCAAATCAGCATGTGGGTCATTTGGCCCATTATCAGAAAAATAGTTTCCATATTAGGCCGCCCCCCTAATATAGACCAAGCAAAGTTGTCCACTAGGCCCTTTTTTTTGGCACGATTATTTTTTAATCCCCATTTACCAATTAGGCGCAATTATTTCTCTGAGTACTAACAAAAATGAAAAAAGAGAGGAGAAAACCACATACATCAAAACAGTCTCTTATATTTTCTAATGTTATCCCTAAAATTTGTTTAATTTTTCAAGTCATCAAACATTTAGCATTTTTTTCAACCCTGTAGCTTTGTCTTTTCATCTCCTTCCTAAAATCAAAACACAATATTATTATCACTACTAAACAAAACAGCTTTATTTATTTTACTAATTTTGTACATATATTAATTAAGCATGCTGTTATTTGGAAATAAATATATAATGACTGAATGTGGGGATGTGGAGACCGTAATCTTCGATTTTTGTAGGAAACGACAGTTAAGAAGCCCACAATTCACGCTTTTTTGCTAGATAGGACATCTTCAATCTTATACTGATTACATAAAACTTATATACTGCTTGCTAGGTGAATGTATACTGCTTATAAAACAACCATATACTGCTCCATAATTCATGCCACGTATGATAGATAAATATCTTCCAGTATATTTTTCCGTGTCGAAAATATCCTTAAACTGGATGGATTACACTGCATTACTGATTTCATTTTTTGTTAAATCTCAGCCGTATAATTTCAGATTCAACGGACCAGATTTGGTCTCAGTTCTAATATAAGGGACCACTCCACACTAGTGCAACCCTATATATATATATATATATATAGTGTCGTGTTAGACTAAGAACAACCTTATAGTGTTTAACTAAGACCAAATCTCGACCATTGTATTACACCAATGGACGGTCCGGATTTAATTATACGGGAAGAGCATCATAGGGGCATTTTTGTCTGTGCGAAAAATTCGAGCGGAAGATAATTTTGGAAATGACCGATAATTTCGGCACGTAATCTACATCGAATCTACACCCCTATTACATCACGTTTATCCAGAAACATCATAAAATACCAAAAAAGCAATACACATAACACAACAAAGCATTACACGGACATAAACGTTTGTCACATTAAACAATATAATTACCAATAACAAATGGATATAAACTACAACATCACAAAACCTAAAACAGGGCAT
>JAYDZE010077392.1:0-25035 GCA_034509125.1 Monilaria moniliformis
TTTGGTGTACCTTTGTGATTGTGAGTATATTGCGAAGGTTGGGCGTGGTGCCCGTAAACTGTGTGTGCTTTACTATTGCGTTGTGTATTGTGATTGGCTTGCTAAACAACAAACGATAACAAGCAAATTAACCTCAAACACGAGAGTCTATGAGGGAGTGAAAGACTGGTCGATTGAGAGGGTCGGCGCCGGCACAGAGTGCGCAGAAAAAATTTCTACTTGAGTAACACCCTGTGACATTTGGTATCAGAGCCAGGTTACGCTGGTTCTGTTGCTGTGTTGTTGTCAAGAATGGTTCAACAACGGGATTTCTAACTTCTTGAGGGGAGGGTCGCTCAATTGGAGATGTTGGTCGGTGCGGCGCTGGAGACATCTCAACAGAGTTCCATCCACGCTCGTCTTCATGTGATGGACGAGTTACTGGATATGATCCACCATTAGGTGGATCAGATTGGTCCGTTCGTGAAAGATCGGATGCATAGTTGTGAAGATGAAGTCTCAGACATTACGGAGTTTGTAGATCTTCTCGAACGAGATTCTGATCCTTAAGCGTGTTGTGGCCTCGGGATTGGGAGAGAGTGCCTCCGGATCCAAGCTTCGGGTGCCAGAACCGAAGCACTTCGAGGGCGATCGAAGTTCGAAGGTGTTGGAGAACTTCTTATGGGATATCGAGGAGTACTTCAAGGCCACACACGTGCCGGATCGAGAGAAGGTTTCAATTGCCGGTATGTACCTAGCGGGGGACCCCAAGCTGTGGTGGCGTTCCCGGTGTATGGAGGACGCTAGGTGCAACCGCGAGCCAATATCGTTGTGGGCTAACTTCACAAAAGAATTGAAGGATGAGTTCCTTCCTCGCAACACTTCGTGGGTTGCGAGGGATGTGCTGAGAAACTTGAAGCATACGGGTTCAGTACGTGAGTACGTTAAAGATTTCACATCTTTGATGCTTGAGATTGAGGATATGTCCGAGGAGGATAAGCTCTTCAATTTCGTTTCAGGTTTACAGCCATGGGCCCAAACGAAATTGAAGCGTCAACGGATCCAGGACTTGGCCACCGCTCTCTCTACAGCCGAGGCCTTGGTTGATTATAAGGCCGTCGTAGGACCGAAACCGGGTCAGAAGAAGAAGGACGCCGGAAAGGGGAAAGGAGAGAGACAAGAGGGGTGGAAGATTCAAGAACTGGAAAAAGAAGAAGGGCGGTGATCATACTGAGGCTAAAACCAAAGAGTCGCACCAATCCGGTGGCGACAAGAAGAGGGGATGTTTTATCTGCAATGGTGACCATCGTATGCGAGAATGTCCTCAACGGGGAAAACTGAACGCTTTGATGGCTGATGACCCTAAAGGTGATGACGAGGGTCCGCGCATGAACTATTTGCAATTCCTCGGTGCTCTGCAAGGTGACGATCGGAGCCGTAAAGGCTTGATGTACGTGAAGGCGATGGTTAATGGGAAGCCAGTGATGGTGATGCTGGATAGCGGAGCCACCCATAACTTTATCGCTGCCAGTGAAGTGAAGAATCTTGGATTGGAGTTGGTACCTCATCCGAGTCGCATTAAGGCAGTGAACTCGGAAGCCAAGTCAATCCAAGGCGTGTCCAATGTTGCTTTACAAGTTGGTGCGTGGAAGGGATCGTGCTCGTTGATGGCGGTCCCGCTCGATGGTTTCGATGTAATTCTAGGAAATGAGTTCCTAGTGATGGCCAAGGTTGCTGTGATGCCGCAATTAGGCGGGCTACTCGTATGTGACGAGGCCAGCCCGTCCTTCGTGTCGGGCATGTATTTGGATGAAATATTGACGGTGAAGAGGCAGTCGGGAATGATCTCTGCCATGCAGTTGAAGACCGGGGTGAGGCGTGGAGAAGCCACCTATCTTGCTGAATTGGTCGAGATCAAACCCGACGTGGCCTATGATGTGCCGGATGCGGTTTCTAACTTGTTGCAGGAGTTCAATGATATCATGCCGCCCGAGTTGCCGAAGGAATTGCCTCCGAGACAGCCGACGGACCACAAGATTGAGTTGGTCCCGGGTGCGAGGGCGCCTGCCCAGGCCCCCTATCGGATGCCACTGTCGGAACTCGTGGAGCTTCAGTAACAGCTCGATGAACTTTTAAAGGCAGGATTGGTGCAACCATCGAAAGCCCCTTATGGTTCACCCGTCCTCTTTCAAAAGAAGCAAGATGGCTCGTTGTCGTTTTGTGTGGACTATCGGGCTTTGGACAAGGTTACTATAAAGAATAAGTACCCGATTCTAAATGCCTTGGACCTTTTTGACAAGCTGACGAGGGCTCGGTTCTACACCAAGACCGATCTAAGATCTGGTTATTGGCAAGTTCGCATTACGCTGGGTGATGAGGACAAAACCACTTGTGTAACGAGGTATGGTTCATTTGAATTTTTGGTGATGCCATTTGGATTTACGAATGCTCCTGCCACGTTTTGCAACTTGATAAATGATGTGTTGTACGATTTCTTGGATCGATTTGTTGTGGTGTATTTGGATGATATTGTTTTGTACTCAGAATCATTGACTGACATTGGGGGTTTGTTGGTGCAGGACGGACACCCCATTGCTTACGAGAGCCGTAAGTTGAAAGACGTTGAGACCCGGTACAGCACGCATGAGAAAGAAATGACGACAGTGATCCATTGTTTGGAGGTGTGGAAGCATTACTTGCGTGGAACAAGGTTTACTGTCGTGACGGATAATGTGGCGAACACTTATTTCAAAACTCAGAGGAAGCTTACTCCAAGGCAAGCGAGGTGGCAGGAGTACTTTGGCGAATTTGAGTTTGAGTGGGTGCATCGTCCCGCAAGGCACAACAATGTTGCTAATGCCTTGAGTCGAAAGATGATGGAAGAATATGTTTCGGCCTTGACCTTGGTTGAAACGGATTTCTTGAGTAGAATCCGTGATCTCGCGAAAGCGGATGCTGCCTACATGAAGCTTGTGGAGCAGGTCAATGAGGGAGAAACGAGGAGGTATTGGCTAGAAGATGGTCTGTTGTTTACCCGAGGTAATCGTGCGTACGTGCCAACTGGGGCGCTACGTCGGGAGTTGATGCAAGAGACACACGACCCACTATGGTTGGGGCATCCCGGCGTCGAGCGCATCCAGGCTCTATTATCTTGCCGGTATATTTGGCCGAAGATGGAAGAAGACATTGAGGCGTATATGAAGACGTGCATGGTTTGTCAAAAGGATAAGTTGGAACATACCAAAGTGGCAGGACTGTTGCGGCCCCTGCCCATACCCGACAAACCATTTCAGTCAATCTCAATGGATTTCATCTCCGGGTTCCCGAAGGTTGATGGGAAGGCTTCAATCTTCGTTATCGTGGACCGTTTTTCCAAATATGCCATCTTCATAGCCTGCCCGAAAGCCTGTCCGGTGGAGATTGCTGCTGAGTTGCTTATCAAGTATGTGGTGAAGTATTTTGGTATCCCGGAAGACATGTTCAGTGACCGAGATACCCGTTTTACTGGTCGGTTTTGGACATCTTTGTTCAACATGATTGGTACGGAATTGAAATTCTCTGCGGCGAATCATCCTTAAACGGATGGCCAAATGGAGAGGATGAATCAGTTGGTGGAGGATTATATGAGACATTACGTGACGGCCAATCAGACGAACTGGGTTGATTTACTTGATATGGCTCAGTTTTGCTACAATCTACATCAATCTTCAGCTACGGGTCGATGTCCGTTTGAGGTTGTCTATGGACAGCAGCCGATGGCTCCACATGAGATTGCGTTGCAGCGGATGGAGGGAAGTGTCCGGTGGCGTATCGCTTTACGAGAGATAAGCAAGAAATGTTGGACCACGCTAGGGAGAGCCTGGCTAAAGCCCAACGTCGGATGAAGAAATATGCTGATTCGAAACGACGGGATGTCGAGTTCGAAGTTGGGGGGAAAGTATTGCTGAAACTTACTCCTCACATGTGGAAGAAGATTTCTTCCAAGATTGTGCATCGTGGCCTAGTTCAGAAGTACGAAGGGCCATTTGAGATCGTGAAGAAAGTGGGATCAGTTGCCTATTAGTTGAAATTGCCGGATAGACTGAAGATACACCCGACTTTTCACGTTTCTTACTTGAAAAAGTTCTATGAGGGCGAAGCAGATTTGTTGAGGGCGCAGAAGATGCGTGCTCCACCCGTAATAAGGAAGCAGTATTCGAAGGGCGTGGAACGAATTCTGGATCATCGGACCATGGGCCAAAGTAAGAAGAACCGACAGACAGATTACTTGGTGCTGTGGAGGGGTGAAACGGAAGCTGACCCTACTTGGGAAAGGGCTATGGATTTGTGGCAGTTTGAGAACGAGATTGCTACTTATATGAATGCTAAGGAGAAAGGTTCCTCACCTTCAACGAGGGGGGCGTCGTCGAGCTCCGGTGGGGAGGTCTGTTACGGGGGTAAATCTGATGGTGCCGAGATGTGGCGAGCCACGGGCCATATCGTCGGGAAAGTGGGTGTCAAGGCTTTGGGTTCATGCCTTGGCTGGTTCGGAGTGGCAAGATTGCGAGGAAGGCGTAGTCTTGGCCCGATGATGCGGAGCATCGGGCGTGTGGGGCAGCACTCAGTGGAGTGTTGCATCGGGGCACATCGTGCCCGGCAAAGAGGTTAGCAGCGGGGCAGATGCGTGCTGCGTGCACGGCATCGGCCCCGACAGGCGCGCAACCCTACCTCTATCCGCGCACTATGTGTGCCGGGTGAACTGTGTGTTGGCAACGGAGTTCGACCACTAGTGGGCGCGGAGCTAGCATGCGCGGAGCATGCAAGGCAGCGGCGAACGGTTGTGCGGAGCCGGTTGCGAGCAGTTGGAGGGCGGTTGCGTGGGGCCAAACCGCCCCCGAGATGCTGGAGGGCGCGGATGCCCGCCACTTGGACCCGACGGTTGGCACCCGACGGCCATGATGGCTACGCCCAGTGATGGGGGATTGTCCATCACACATATAGTGTATTCCTATGCCTTTGAGCTAGGATAGGGAGTGTAGACACATTATTATATGCTTGTGCTTGGTGTACCTTTGTAATTGTGAGTAAATTGTAAAGGTTGGGCATGGTGCCCGTAAACAGTGCGTGATTTAATATTCCGTTGTGTATTGTGCTTGCTTGCTAAACAACAAACGATAACAAGCAAATTAACCTCAAACACGAGAGTCGGTGAGGGAGTGAAAGGCTGGTCGATTGAGAGGGTCGGCGCCGCACAGAGTGTGCGTAAAAATTTGTATGTAAGTAACACCCTGTGACATTAAGTATATAGATTCAAATTTGGACCATTGATGCTGCAGAGAAATTTTCACATTTTTTAAAGTTTTTTTACATTTTGTATATTTTACAACTTTACATTCATGTCAAACACAAAAGTGAATAATGTTACATACAAAAATACATAATATAGACGTAACTTCAACTTGATGAGAACTCCTTGAGAATTTTCTTGAAAAGAAGGTTACATAAATTTTTTTGAGAAACATGAACCCAAATAAATTATCTAAATCGAGTCTTCATCTTTTGTTTTAATCAAAATATTGTCAGCTTCGAGCGTCGCATTTCAAATAAATTTTATAATAAATTTTATTGATGATAATTGTCATATTTTTTTATCGTATAAATTCACCTTATTTGATAAGAAAAGATAGAAATATGCACATCTTGTGACACGTGCGTCTTACTAGTTAATAGTTAATTGGAAATTAATTAGTGATTAATTATAATTTATTAACTTTAAATTAGGATTTACTAATTTAAATTAGAAGTTAACAATCACAATTAGAATTTAACTATGGCGGGTGCACCACACTCCCAATATATAAGTGTGTCTCTTATTGTAAGATATAATGCATTATCTCAAATATGGTGCACCTGTTGATCACAATCACAGATGATCAGTAGGCCATATTAGACTTTACAAAACAGAAGGTTGATCCTCTATCTACACTAAACAACATTAACGAATATTAACTATTTGGTAGCAACATGTTCAACGATGTCTCTAACGGAAACAAAAGTCCCCGTGACGGCAACAAATATTCCAAAGATAAGAATCACCAAAATAAACATAAGCTCCAACCCCAACTTTCGAGATGCTTTGTTGATCTTCAAATAGCAAAGGCATGGAAACAATATGGAGGCACTCACGCTCAGAAACGCCCCAATGAACGCCATCACGTATCCAAAAAAGGGTACAATTAGCGCAATAACAACGCTGCCCACCACTAAAGTCGTTCGGATTAAGAAGCTAATTAATCTCGGCGTGCTATTATTTAATACAAACTTTTCTTCGAGAGCCGTAGCGATTGGAGATATAATGATGGCATATTTGGTAATGGGGTTGATAAGCGTCGTGTAGATTGCGATTTTGGTGCTTATGTTTCGCAAGGGGAGATTTAGAGTCACTTGTGACATCAAATTTTCTCCATACATTAGATATCCCACAACTGCCATCGATCCATAGCTTATACTACTCAAAACAAAGCACACCACCAATACCTGAAAATGGAGGGGGACATAAATCAAATAAAATACAAGAAAAAGAACAAAATGAGTGACAAATAAGGATGTCAATTGGGTCAATCCTATCAAGCTATTCTTTTGGTACCAATCGGGTTGATCTTTTTCTTTTGGTATTTGAAATTTTGATTCAAACCTTCAATTTTTTGCTTTTGGGCTTGACAGGTCGTTATGAATTGGGTCAGGCAATCATTTTATTTTGTTTGGACAAAACATGAATAATCTTATCACGGTTTGATATTTTCGGCCATGAGCCAAAGTTTACCGAAAAAAAGGACTTATATGTACTATTTTGATTACCTTTTTTTCTTTGGACAAAGAACTACGCAAAAAAGAAGAGGAGGTGACGTATAAGTGAGTAAGTACCTTAGGAAATTGAGTCTTGTCTTTCATTGAAGTGCAGATAGTAGGGAAAACTGCATGACCACAATAACAGAATGTGAACAAGCTCACAGCAGTTGGCATTCCACTATACCTCCAAAGAGTTCCCTTTTCACCAAACCCCACATTCTCAAACGCTCCAATCCAAAAAACCGTAGCAACAAGAATCACAGAGGCCAGAATCCCACCTGCAGAGACATAAGCCAGGAGAGAGAGATCTCTCAGCCACGTCGTGGGCAGCATCACAAGCGCGGTGAGGATGATGAACATCGGCTTCCCCCCGATAGTCTTCCCCCAAATCCGAACGTTTGTGTAAGGGAAGAGCTTGTGCAAGTTGTCACCTTCCAAGATGAGGAACTCGACTGCGAGGAGGAAGAGCTCGAGGTACATGAAGATGGATATTAGGGCTCTCCCTTTCTTCCCGAATGCATGCTCGCCTATGTCGGGGTAGGTTTTGATCAGAGTGTTTGAGTCCATGCATTTTTTGAGAAGTAAAGCTGTGTAGAAACAGATAATTGCTATACCAAAAAGTGTTGTGAGAGAAAGCCAGCCTCCTTGAGATAGTGCATATGGTATCGATAATAATCCAATCCCTAAAACAAGAAAAGAAAAAATCAAATTTGAAACCCAAGAAATGAATTTGATTGGATCTTGAAATATATACCTGTTAGAGCATTGAGGCCATTAAAGCAAGTTGTGATAAAAGAAGCACCATTTTTTTGTGGTGGATGGTTTTGGGATTCCAATTTCTCAATATTGGGCAACTCCATGTTTGTGAAAGTGTAGTTGATTTTTTTATGACAAGTTCCACCTGCAATTTTGAAGAGATGATAATGAATTTATATATATTATCATGAATGCGTAATGTTGGTGTTTGTCTATTCATGCTTCTAACTTTTTTTTTTTCCAGCATTCTTCAAATTCGATTAGGTCACTTTAAAGTAATGTGTGTGTTGCGTTTTTCGTTGCAATAATTAACTAATGTAAGCATCACAGTCAGATACAATATGCTTTTTATGCTTCCATAAAGATACAGTATGCTTCACTTTTTGGAATAAAATTAAGAGACTGATCAACTTATATATAGGTAAGTAGTGTGAGTGTTTTTGTGGTTTGCAAAGTAATCGGGATGACTAGACTACGAAAATATAAGAAAACGTGCCCACATATGTGGACATGTGATTTTTTTATTATAATAGTGTTTTTTACTTCAAAATAAAAGTTGGCTACATTGCACTCTTATCTTTGAATTCAGTGGTCCACATTAATTTTTCTAAGTGGATAATGATTATGTCTTGTAACATAGAAGTCCGGGGATTAAATTCCAATCGCTCCTCTATTTCCAAGTTTTAAAAAAAAATGAATACTGGCTGAGCCAGCAAGAGCAAGGGGGCTTCGCTCCCACAAATCATCTTTATATATTTATAAATTCGTCTAATCGCATATTGGTATGTTCTTTTTTTTTTTTTTTTGTACAAAAGCCCACTTAGTCAGAAAACCAGTCTGAAATTCCGAATTGGTTTTTCTTTTAATATTTTTTAACGTTTAGAAATAATTTTTTCTGCCTCTAAATTTGTAATCCTGATAGCAATACATAACCGCAACTGACGAGTTTGGGAAATTACATGCCACTAAAAATTCAGCATGGAATTAGAATATTTGCTTTATAAACCTTTTTGGGGACAGCTTAAAAATGAGTGGAGACACACGATTCATGAATATGCGAAAGACTATTGATGTATCTAGAATCTCACCACTATGACCAAGTGCATGTATGTATTTTCCACCACTATCAGATGCTTTATTATCTTTTAACTCAAAAGACTTTTCTTTCCCAGATGTTGTGTACGGATTTATTATTTTATTATATAAATTGAAATGTTCAGTCCACATTATTCACTGCTGAACAGAGAAAGCAATTAATAAAATTAGACCATGATTTATAATTCAGAATTCATAGTCTTAGTTAAGAGTTAATTACAAAATGTAAAGAGGAGATGAAGCAATGATCACCCGACCTCAAGAACCAATCCTCCTACTGATGACGTTTTTTAAATTTTAGTAGTGTAAATGAACTAATGATGAGTGTATATTAAGTGAAATAATTTATAAACTAGTGTTCCACCCGTGCGATGCACGGACTTATAATTTACTTTATTTTTTTTCCAATTATGAATTAGTTATTTGAGATTGAGAATATTTTATTTATAAATTTATTTTACACCTAATGTTTATGTGTGAGAGTGAGTGAATCTCAAGAAATACATATGTAAAAAAGTAGAGCTGAGAAATCGTGCAGGTTGGGTCGTTATCGGGTCGACCTGATAACGACCCAATCCGATAAGATCAAACCCGAACACGACGTGTTAAGTAAATCTTTAACCCGAACACGAACCCGACTTGCTGCATTTAAACTCGAACACGCCCTACACACAACACGAATCTATTAACGACACGATCCTATTCGTGTTGACATGACATGATAATAACACGACACTACAATCACACGATAACGACACGATCTATCCCTACTTATAAAAACTTAACCCTAACTAAAATAATAAAAAATCAAAAAAGGAATAAAAATAACTAAAATAATAATATTAATTATTAACGGGTTCTCCGAAACTGAACTGAGTCCAACCCGAAATTATCATGTCATTATCGGGTCGACGCAATAAGAATACGACCAGATAAGACTTGACACTAACTCATTAATTTTATGCGTGTTCGTGTGAGAATTGTGTTGAAAAGACCAATTTAAGCAAGTGGATTTTTTAAATGGCATGAGATGTGTAAAATATAGATGATTAAACAAAAGTCATTGAGGAAATAAAAGAAAATGTATTGAAGCCTTCTTCTCCATGCGATGCACGTCCTTTTAATTTTTTTGATTTTTTTCAGTTGTAAATTAGTTATTTGAGACGAGTGAATGTCAACAAACACATTTATTTAGTGGTGATTGGTATGATAGAAGGATATGAGAGCAAAATCATTTTATGTCAATATTAATTTCTATAATTAGTGTATCCTTCCACCAATAGTGCTTTACACATTGTTCATTTGTAAAATATCAAAAAAGTAATATATCAACAACATAAATATTGTTTCTTTCACGAAAAAAAATAAGTAACACATTTTGTGTTGTTATGCGCAGATTTCTTAAGCCCTTGTGCAATAATGAAAAATTGAAATAGAGAATCGAAAAAAAAAAGATTTAAAGCCAAAAAAGATGTTTTGATCAAAATAGTATATTATATCATAAACTTCATAAATAATATATCATATTATTCACTATGTAAACTAATAATTGAAGGTATAAGCATATATTATACAATAAGTATATTTGTATATAGATATGTAATTTTTGGTGTGCCAATATTACATGTTTTGATCAAAATAAGATATTATGTCACAAATTTAAAAAAAATTCTTTATAGACAACGTTTGTGACAGAATCACAAATACCATCATCATCATCACATTCTAAGTCATACAACAAATGGAATACTAAGTCATACAACAAATTGAATACTTTGGAATTTTTTCTTTTTTTCATTTGTCCAACCGTTTTTCTTACTAAAACTGTTCCACATATAAACATGTAAATAAGAATCGGCAATATCTCAATATTCTGCAAAATAAAAAATTACAAAAACTATAGATAAAATAATTTTACAAATCATAATGGTTTAGGGTTATTGAGTTATTGAGAAACTTGAGCACTAGTTTTATTTTATTTTCCATATGAAATTAAAAGTGTAGATATTTTATATCACAAGGAAAAAAACCGCGGGCATCCATTATTTCTCAACATCTTATGTGTAGAATTTGATTGCAAAACAAAATGCAAGGCAGTAAAGGAATCAAAAAATGGGGACCATCTTTTCCTACTAAAAATAGGGCCTAATTGCTATCTTTATTGATCCAACAAAAATAGATAATAGCCCCTGAGAATCAAGAGAGCCATTTGAAAAACCCTAAATCATTAATTTCATTATTATATAAAAGTGGATGTCAATTTGTATCATAGATCAACGTGTCCCATTATTCCTCAAGAAAAGCCACATACACCCATTTATTCGGAAAATGCATGCATTACCAGTTTTGGATTCTATAATAATAATAATAATAATAATAATAATAATAATTTTTCGAAAATTCGTCCAGTTAATTGTATCCTTGAACTTTTCACTATAACTTAGTTTAATTAGATCCAATATATGATAGTCACATTATGAGATTATAATATTAAACAAATTCATCACCCTAAAATTTAACTATTATATATGATATTAAGACTATGAGTTGGATATGACGTTAAATGACTGAATGTATTTTAGTATGACACATTTAGTAATTTTTTGTTTAAAAAAGTAAAAAATAAAAAATAAAATATAAATTATTTCTAGAAAGTTCCCGTAGTAGAATGCGCTGAATTGCGGGCATGGATTGGAGTATCATATGAAATAAGGCAAGAGATAAGAGTAAAAAGGCTCAGCCAATTACTTTAAAACAGGCCCATTCTAGAAAGTTATAAGAGCAATAAAATGTAGCCCAATCTCACAATATATATACAAATATTAAGGGTTAACCTCATTACGATCTGCGGCGCCTTATTTCCTCCACCATGGGAACCGGCCTCCGCCCTCGCCGTCCGATACCAGAATCTGGTGCCCCAATTGGTGCCTATCCTTACCCCCTGCGCCCCTAGCTCGTCTCTCCTTCTCAAATTCCTTCACGAATCTTCATTCCTCCTTTGCCGCGAACGACACCCGTCAAACGGCGACCGCTTCCCCAACTCGCTTGGGCTATGCCCTCTATCTCCAACTGCACCTACATGCAGCCCACCTCGCTCACATTCGAGATGGATTGGGCTGGGCCGTCCGAACTCGGCCCCTCTCTTTCAACACATCGTGTCTGGAAGATTACATTTCCCATCTTTGTCTGCAAACTTTTGAATATATAGCATAAATTTTCGCTTTTAGTTGTAAAATTTGGATTTTTAATGGATGGTTTGTGTGTGCAGGTTTGGGTTTGTGTCATTTACCTTCATGGATACTGCCTCAAATCTTTATTTTTGAAGTGTGATCCTAGCGTGTATCAATGATCTTACTCAATTTTTGTTTCATTTGGCCCGACTGGTGTTGATTAGGCGATTTGTGTCTGATTATGGCTAAATCCGAGAATGGTATATGGGACGGTGATGAAATTCTTCTGAGTCCCTTTATCAAATTCTGTTATGCATGTTGCTTTTTTGCTATAATTTGTACTGTTTTTTTTTTTCTCGCTTCTTCTTTCCATACTCTATGTATTTGTTTTCTAGCATTTTTCTTCTTCTTCAGGAATTTTCTTATGGATTTTGATTATGCTTTATTTTATGTGTTTTGCTGCGGTGAAGTTTTCTTCTTCTTCTTCTTCTCAACTAACTCATCTTCTTCTTTTTTTTCTTCCCGAAAAGGTGGAAGGATTGAGCGCTATTTATACAACTGCAACTTGGAGGTTACGCCATTTTTGCTACAAAAGCTTCTCGTGGAAGATAAATCGGACCAGAAAAGAACAAAAAAAGGCATTAACCATTGGTCACAAGTTTCCCGCCTAAATGACATCTTTGTTATTTTTATAGGACTCGGCTTTTATATATGTATAGATTACCTTTAGATCGAGACTTTTATGAAGCAATGGAACATTAATTAGAAGGGAAAAAAAAAGACCGTTAATGAGTAAAATACTAGAAATGGGCCGTTTAGCCCATGCCTATGGGGCTAGGCTCGTAATACTCATTATTTGAAAAAGAATCAAATGAACAACTTTTTCGTTTGTACTTTGATTGTACAGTGTACACAAATATATCTGGGACTGTAGAAGAGAATTTCACTACAATTAGTCGTTGCATAATTGCATTGCAGTATTTAGAGATACAGAGAGAGACAGAGACAGAGACGGAGAGAGAGATCTCTGTTCCCTCTCCCGATTTCCAAATCCCAATCTTTACTGCCATCAATATGGCTACGAATCCCGACCACTCCGAATTGCAAAACGGATCACCCGAACCTTCAGCTGCTGCAGCCGCCGCGCCGCCGACCAACGCTCCAGATCTCCAGAAGCCTGATCCCAGCGATACTGATGGACAGCCACCTGATGCTGAGAGATCGGGAGAAGTGCGGCCGGAGAATGCCGAGACGTCGAATTCTGCGCCGGAAGGAGAAATCTCGAGCGAATTAAGTGATGCGGACTCACGCGTGGCACAGTCGCACCAAGACGTGGAGAGCGATTCGAAGGCGGGGGGCAACACGGAAGGGAATCGGACATTTACTATGAGAGACCTGCTCAATGAATTGAAGAATGGAGATGCGAGTGTCAACGACGGCAGAGAGTCCGGTACTCCTCATAGGTTAGTCAATTGCAGTGTTAATGTTCTAGGATTGGTACTTCTTTTTAAAAATCTTACGGTCAGATATTGGATCTAGGTGTGCTCAGTCTATGAGTCTAGTGTCATAAAGTTATCTAGCGATGATAGTTGATGCTCGATTGGTGGGAATCTGATAATTGCTGCATTTTTCTGTAGCTTAGATTTCTTTGAACTGTAGTTGTAGGTATTAATTTTCTGAATTCTTTTGGTGTATTTAAGTGATTTTAGTTTGAAATTAGCGGAAACTGGAAGGATTCTGGTGGAGTGTCATAAACAGAAAACGTTAGAATTCCTCAGAACGAGTGCGATACTTATTTCTTTTCATAGAGAGATCAAAGTTGAGCATCACAGACATAATTAAGTTCAGACGCCCAATGGAACTGTTATATGTCTTGAAGAATGGTTTTTGGTCAGGATACAAATAAAAATGTAGGTAACTGATGTTCAATTGTATGGATAGTGTAATACTGACTTCATTTGCAAGAATAATTCTTGAAAGCAGTGTTCAGTAACATGATTTGGAACACAGGTTTTTTTCTCTTCTTTCAACTCTATTATGATAGATTAAAACTTTTGGATGGACTTTTGATGTTATTACAGCCAACAAAACTCAGAACTGCATATCGAGCAGAATAATGCTGCTATGGAGTTGATTAATAGTGTCACAGGTCTTGATGAGGAAGGTAGATCCCGTCAAAGGGTTCTTACATTTGCTGCCAGGAGGTAGTAATTTTATCTTTAGCATATATATATGTGATGAAAATGCTACATGTTTTTGTTCATTTTATTTCTTCTTCTTTTTTTGTTATGGTTAATAGTAATTTATCATGCCACAAATCACCAAGTGCATTTTCTAGTTTAAGTGCCATTTTTTGCTACCCAACAAAGGGCTTTATGCCTCTTCCTTCCTTTGAACACTGATTAACAATTTTACATACATTACTCACAGCAGAGACAAATCCTCTGGTTGTCTTACTTCACTGACATATATATGAATACCATATCCTGGTGGAAACTTTTCGAGTGATAATGACTAGAAGCAGTTCAGACTCATTCAGTCATTCTTATGCATAAGAAAACTAACCAGGATGAACTCATCATGGCTTTAAATGCTGTTTTCATATGCTTTCTACCTTGCAAAAGCTTTTTACACGAACATTGCATTAGTTAATCTGATCTTTTTATGCGTTGATTTGCAGATATGCAACTGCTTTAGAAAGAAATCCCGAGGATTATGATGCATTGTACAATTGGGCCCTTGTTCTTCAGGTCTGAATGGTGGAATGTCAATTAGACTTTACAAATGTATTTTATTTTTATTTTTTTCCTTACACTTTGAGCTTTATTTTGGTAACTTGAGGTTTTCTCCTTAAGCTAGCTACTAAGCCATGAAAGTGTTGGATGGTATTAAAAGTTAAGGGTGAACGTGTTGTGCTTAACATGACTTTTGGATACTCAAGTTACTATTATCAGTAACTGATGTGGTTCAACGGAATTTACCTAGAAATTACTGCCTTGAAGTTGCATATTTCTCGAACGCTGTAAGGTTCTCTGAGTTTCGCATTATGCATGCAGGAAAGTGCAGATAATGTAAGTACAGAATCCAGTTCTCCTTCCAAGGATGCTTTGCTTGAAGAAGCATGTAAGAAGTATGAGGAGGCTACTCGCCTTTGCCCCACACTTAATGATGTACGTGTCACTGATATGTTGTGTTATTTTTTGGTATAAATATACTCTGATTTGTAACTTCTAAATATAATGGGAAACAGTACCTTGCTGATGCTTTTGATGCTCAGAAAAAAATGGCCTTATCACTGTCCAAATCACCTATTATGCATGCATGTATATGTTTCATCGTGAGTGTATGAGTTTCTTGCAATAATATGATTGCTTGCTGCCATTGTTTTGCACTTTTACGTGGACAATATGTGCATTTAGTTAGAAAAACTCATTAATGCATTATGCTCTTGAAGATATATTAGTTCAATGAAGCCTGATTTTTAGTTTCTTTCAAGATTGTAAATAGTGACACAAATTCTTGCTTTTACATATATATACTTTTTAACAGTTAAAAAGTTTGTATTATTCGATTGTGATATTTTTCTTCCCATGTCAGGCTTACTATAATTGGGCTATAGCAATATCTGACCGAGCTAAAATGCGTGGTCGGACAAAGGAAGCAGAGGAGTTCTGGAAACAGGTTGGTTCTATTGGTGTTCTTTCTATTTATGAGCTGAATCCTTGTGTTTGTTGTAATATTTTGCTCGATCACTTAGTCCATTCTTTTGGTTCACGTCTCTGGTGACCTTTTATTTTTTCTTTGAACGAGAGCTGGTGACATTGAACTTTTTGGTCCTATAGCTCTACTTGTTGAAGCATTGATTTAGTGAAACCCAGTTGGCAAACTTAAGAAAAAATATAAAAGTTAAAGGGGTAGAAACATTGTTTCGTCCCATTTTAAGCTCTGGGCATATTAGTTTGGTTTGGAGTTATTGATCTTTTAACAGCTTTCTCCAGTATTGCACATGGATATTCAAATTTTATTTTGTTCCGCTGATTAGAGCTGTTTAGAGATGATTATTAATAGTGACCGCAGTTGATGGTTATAAGTGGTGGTGCTCTCTAGATCCACAAGTGTATTAATTATGTCAACTTCAGCAGTTGCTTTCATTCTTAATCTAGAATGACAGATACACATAGAGCACTAAGTGTTCATGTTACTGTATCTTTCCATAAGTTAAATGTTCAATCGGACTGTTTGTAGAAAATTCTGATGTCTCATTTGTTGATGTGGTATTTATTCTTCTTTATGTAGTTTACTGTTTTTGTGAAAGAGGATTGATCTAGTCAAATGTTCCCAGATATAATATGTTTGCACATGACTTCTTAATATTTAGATTTCCTGTGTAATTCCTGTAACATGCATAAGCACATGACATGACTTTCATGATCTTGTAAAGGTTTTGTATAATAATGTTGTTTCTTACTGTTCCGTTATTTGCAGGCTACAAAGAACTATGAAAAGGCTGTCCAGCTCAACTGGAACAGTCCTCAGGTAGATATTTTTTTTTCAGTCTGACAAAAGTGAATAGCCCTTTGTATCACAATTTTGCATCAGCTGCTGATTAGAGGAATTACGTTCATGAACATTTTCTTCAAAGTATTTTTCCATTTTTTCCTTTTCTTAGAGAACTCTACTGTTATCTTATTTTTTTTCTTGATATTTACTAATGTTAACATGAATTTACAGGCGCTTAACAATTGGGGACTTGCTTTACAGGTTCGTTTAATAGTATCTCATCTATAGAAACCATTTTTTTCCTTTCTAGACGATCTGTAATAAGTTGATAAGTGTTAGCAGTGCACCCTTTATGCATGTACTATCTGGAGACTTACTTTCTTTGTCTTGTGCTCTAATTTATGTTTCAGGAACTCAGTGCAATTGTTCCTGTTCGTGAGAAACAGACAATAGTCAAAACTGCTATAGGCAAGGTGTGGGATTCATGCTTCTTATTAAAGGCCTTGACATTTAACCGAGCCTATGTATAGAAACTATTTCTGCTCCGATAACACCCTTATTTGTCTACAGTTCCGTGCGGCAATACAGTTGCAGTTTGATTTCCATAGGGCAATTTACAATCTTGGAACTGTACTGGTTAGTTTGACATTAGTCCTGCTCTTTAATAATTTTATAGTATATAGTTATAGAAGATGAATTGACATGCTATGCTAGCATAAATAAGAAGTGGGAATTAGAAAAAGGATGTCATGCATTGGTCTTATAAAGCCAAACTTTGCAGTATGGCTTAGCAGAGGACATATCAAGAACTGGGGGACATGTGACTGCAAAGGAGGTGTCACCTGATGAATTGTACAGCCAATCTGCAATATATATTGCAGCTGCACATGCATTGAAGCCCAATTACTCAGTAAGCACACTGTGTTTGATCAATATCTACTATTCTTTATATTTCCCTGTTACATCTTCTCTTGTTTTTCATTTTTTATGAAGTACCCTAGAATGATCACTACTCCTACATCACTGAGATATGCAACCTGAAATTTTTATACTGCTTAAATTAATTTATCTGGTATTGTAAATATAATTCTCATTCTATTTTTTCCCTATATAACAATTGAAACCAACATTCATTAACAAGGTTATTTCAGTTTATGATAGTTGATGCTTTTGATAGGGAAAGTGTTCTGTTATATGGGCGAAATGAATATGGAAAATATGTCTACCTTTGTGGGATGAATTGGGTAGATATAGGCCAAACTTTCGACATCTCTGACTATATAATTTATTCTTAAAGTAAAATCCTGGTGTCGCACTTATATTGCTCTATGCTCTTATTTTCTTTCATGTGTATTATTTGCTGCATTCTTATCCTGACAGTTCTTTCATTGCAGAAGTCCTCTGTTCATCTGGACACCTTTCTACTTACTAAAATTCTTATAGTATTATCTGAAATAGAAATCTTTAGAGGCAACCTCATTTGTTATTGTTGTGGTTCAGGTTTACAGTAGTGCTTTGAAGCTTGTGCGATCTATGGTAAGTATTCACTTCTTCAACATTATACTTTTGTTTCATACCGTATCTAGAGGATGTGAAATTATATGGAGGTTCTCTCAAAATGCTATATCAACAGTTTGTTTATCTTGCACCCCTCATACTCATAAAGATGTCCAATCTCTTACTTAATTTACACTTGATTCTGCTTCAAATCTATTAAATTTGGTCAAATTCATTGTTGTATGATGAATCACACTTAGGTTTGTTCAGTGATTGGAACTCCCCCTAGACTAGACACCCTCCCCCCTTCCACTTATCAATACTATACTTAAAACTGGCCTTGGATGATAAGAGCTTGAAATTTGGAAATTTGACAGTTGACCTTGTAAGAATACAGTTTATAAAAGACTTGTAACTCCTCAGGGCCACGGGGTTGGGGCGGATAGCGATACATTGACACAACAAGCTCCGGTAGCAACTACTTGATCAATACTATAGTTACAACTGACCTTGGATGTTAAGAGGTCGGAATTTGGGAGTTTGACAGTTGATCTTGTAACATTACAGTTCATAAAATATCTGTAACTCCCTAAGGCCACGGGGTGGGGCCCTATAGATATACAGTGGCACAACAAGCTGATAGTAACTACTTGATATCTATCCTTGCTTTGTCAAAATAATTAACCCAAGTTGCTAGATGAATCAATTTTAACAATATATAAGCATTTGAAACATGAGCTCGTATCCGGTGTGGGACATGACTATATGAAACCTTGCAACAGCATTGAAATATGCAGCGGAGTTTATAAGATAAATAGTCTTCAAAGAAAACATTGTTATATTTTAGATAATCTAAAGTTGACACAAACTACACATTACTCAAAATGAAATTTCATAGAATAGCTTACTCATTATTCAGTTCAACTTTTAGTCTGGCTTTAGTTAAAAAAAGTACTTTCAAATAAAAGGCTTTAAAGAGTAACCTTCATATTTTTATCCAAACTTTTATTGAAAATTCATCATCAATGTACTTGACATAACCAATATGAATTATGTACATTAAATTTTCTATATTTAGACATTCTTAGCTTAGGGCCCATGACCTTTCATGTTATTGCCTTGCTAAAACCTTAAGTTTGACGGGAGAGCCGAGGGTTCAGTATTTAAATCACTTAAATGGTGCTACAAAACTCGAGCTATATCGTTAAAGATTCATGGTGCAACAAAATTGGAGATTCCTTCGAGACTCTCCCATAGCATAGATTTTTGATCCCTTGAAGGTGAGTCCCACGTGACCCCTGGAGGATAAGTTCATTGAGTTTGATTCCTCAAAAGATAATTTGTCGCAAATCCATAAAAGTGAACAATAGCATTGGTGTTGGTTCCCCCAAGGCAAATCCATTGTTACCCAAAGATATGTTCATAGCATAGTATTTATTTGAAGGTGAATCCATGGCAACCTCTCGAAAGTAAGTCCAGAGCACAGATGTAGTACACATTTGCAATGATCACTAAAGTTGATTTGAAAATATGGCGACAGTTTGAAACTTATCAGCTTGACTTATTTGAACTTGGATAAAAGCTTGTGATAAGATATTTTTGTTCCATGTCCTAGGACGCCTAGTCTAGAGTTATGTATATAGAATGATTTAGTTCTGAACTTAAATAATTAATACAATGTACAAGAAAAAAAAAATTGCAAGATAAAATCTCTCACAATTTGACTAAATAATAAATTTCTAGAAATATTGACTTGATACTCCCTCCGTCCCACTAGAGATGTCTCGCCTTTCTTTTTTGGTTTATTCCACTAAAGATGTCACACTTCCATATTTGTAAATTTTTTATATTCTAAATAACTTTTTTCTCTCGTTAATACAACCAATAATTTTTTTCTCTCACATTACTAGTTTCTCTCTAATCATTAATATACCCAACAACTTCTTCTCTCTCTATTTACACATCCTAAACAAAAGCCCCTAAAATCCCGTGTCATCCACAAGTGTAACATCTTTACGGGAACAGAAGGAGTATTATTTATGAATCTGATTTGGGCTGAAATTATTATTAATTTATTGAAATTCAGGCCTAAATATGAACAGTTCTCCAAGTCATTCGCGATTCCCTGTCTCTTCTTCACTCTCACCTAGCACATCCTCTTCCCTTTTCCCCTGTTTTCTACCCCCGACTCATCACCCCTTCCCCACATCTACCATCATCTCCTATACACAATTTCCTAGGTTCTAAAATTGCAAGTTAGTTATCCATTATTTATGAAAGGTGTGACTTGTATAGATGCACAAATGCATGAAATTTAGGTATAAGTTGTTGCGAGTGGGCAAATTGAACGATATCTTTGTTAAAGAATGAGAATATTTGGGATCGCTACAAGTTGCCAATAAAGTTATTTAACTTCTCACATGTTGTAAAAAGAGTCAACCTGTATCTTCTCCTTGTTCTGGCAGCAGGATAAGATAGACTTTGCACTTCGATTTATCTTCTTGCAGCTAGTTTTACTGTGTGACAGCTTTTCTCAAAATAATACATCTGAACAAATTTGTATTTTTTTCAGCTTCCGTTGCCATATCTAAAGGTTGGATATCTGACAGCACCGCCTGTTGGGAACCCAGTTGCACCTCACAGTGATTGGAAAAATTCTCAATTTGTGCTAAATCATGAAGGGCTTCAGCAGGTAGGAAGTCTTTGCTTATGCTTAAAAAAGAAGGATTTTCACTGTTATGCTTTGTCTGAAACATATCAAGCTGCGAGCAAGCATCAGAGTCTCTCTTAGGGTACAAGGATAGTCATCGAATCATTGTTATTAAGCAAATTAAGAATGCAAAGTGCCATATAAAGCAGTAATGTAATCATTTGATACCCTGCCATGTTCAAATTTCAGTTACATTGGGACCTAAAGATTAAATCCAGAACCCTATTCCTAAGAACTTTGTTGAATTTCAGATAACCCTTTTTTTTTCTTCTGGTGGTCTCTTCACTTTTTCCTGACCATATACTTAAAAATGTCCCAAAATTTGAAAATTTATCTATTGACTTGGTACTAGGGTAACTTGTCTGCTAATATCTCATGAGATTCTTCAATCACATAATCTATTCTTCCTTATGCTATCCTTTTCCGTGTCACAATGCTACTTCCTCAAATGAAACTCAAGAATCATTTTCATGCAGATTAGCAAAGCTGAACAGAGATATTCATCCCTGAGCCTTTCATCAAGATCAGTGGATTCGCCAACCAGTAAACCGGTCATCAGAGTCTATGTTGCAGATATTGTCTCTGTATCAGCATGTGCTGATCTTACGCTACCACCTGGTGCTGGCCTGTGCATCAACACAACCCACGGACCTGTTTTCCTGGTAAGATAGTTATGCTTACCAAGCCTATCTTTTATTTAAAAATCAACTTTCTGCTCTGTTCTGCCTTTTGATGTCATTTCGTTGGCCACTGCAGGTTGCTGAATCTTGGGAGTCTTTGGATGGGTGGCTTGATGCCATTCGATTAGTTTATACCATTTTTGCGCGGGGTAAGAGCGATGTTTTGGCTGGTATAATAATTGCCTAATTTTGTACCTGTATATTATGATGATATTGCAAATATTTTTCTGGAGGAGGCCTACTGTTACTCTGTTAGTTTAAGAACCTTTAAAGGTTTGTTGTTTCATGTAGGCTTTGTATATTAGCCAATTATTGCTATAAAAATGAGGTAGAGTTTATATTACGGAGACTTTGCAACGAGTATTACCGCCACTTGTAAAGATGCTGCAAATTGGATTGTCACATTTTAGTACTTTAATTTATTTTATTTTCATACGAAAGTGAATTATTTTTTAAGGTAAGTCTATAGTGATCATTTGGTAGAAAAAAGTAACCGATTTACCATAAATTTATCTCGTTCACAAGAAATACAGGAAGATCTACAGAGTTTTGCACCTTCGCAATTTAAGCAATTGAAAGAAGTTGCTTACTCTAAAGATCCAATCAAAAGTGACTGGCAAGTTTATAACGTTTTCACAAACTCACAAATAGAGTTTCATGTCTGAGTGTTAAACGGGTTCTCCAACAAGCTTACGTAATTCTCAATAATATGTTACATGTATACATACACATGAATCAACTAGTTGTGAGTTGAATTTATACATATACGTAGGTTTGTATAGTAAAGAAAATGTTTCATTACAAGTTCGAAAAATGTGTTTAGGGCAAATGAACCAAGATGTTAGAGATCCGATTTTCAATGGATCAATAATCGAAATCAGCGACGTTAAGTATGTCTCCATTTCATATTGAAATTTGAAAATGGAAAAAATATCCATAACGATAAGTCCCACAGGAAGAACAAGTTCTCAATTTGAAAATGGGATAATTCTATTCTACAACATGATGTGAAGTCGTTGCGCCAAAAACATTATGTTTATTGTTTTTGCAATACATGTGGATTCCTCGCTCTTCCAAAAACGACAATATTTCGTACTTCTATATTATATCATGAATTTGATGCGTATATTTGAGTTTTAAATCGACTAAAAAAATCTTAGGGTTCATTTGGTATCACGGAATCAGGGGTTTGGATTTGGAATTTGAGCTTTTAATTTCAAAAAAATTCATTGTTTAGTACTATAAAAATATTTGGATTTGGAATTGAATTCCAATTCCAAATCCACTCAATTTCACAATTTGAATTCTATAACTAAAATAAATATTTGGAAATCCAAATAAATATAAAATTGAGTATTCGAACACACACTATACACAAAACACAAATAACACACACAATACATATTACATATTGCGCGCACACACACACAAACACAGACACACACTGCACACAATACACATACTGCACACACACTGCACAAAATACACACACAACAAACACACATCACACACGATAAAATCGCACACACAATACACACACTACACACACAACAAACACACATCACACACGATAAAATCGCACACACAATACACACACACATTATACGCAACACACACACTGCACGCAATACACAGACAAAACACATAACAAACAGACACGACACACACACACACGACACATACACTTGCACACACAACTCAAAATATATAGAAAAATAATATAAAATTGCATAATGTATATATGTATAGTAAAAATTACTCAATTAAAAATCAATTCCAAATCTTATTTAATTTTTGACTTATCAAACAAAGGATTTGGAATTGAAATAGACTACCATAACTTCAAATTCAATTTTATATAATTGCAATTCCAAATCAATTCAAAATCCATTTTACCAAACGCACCCTTACCAAAATTTGGCAAATACGGCATCTGAAATTGAAACAATTCCATTTCATGAATGTTGAAATTTTGGCTCTATGATTTTTTTCTACAGTTATCTTGCCTGTCTTTCAATTTTCTCTTAATTCTAGGAATTCGCTTGTGTACAACTAAATCTATGTATATATATAAACCACACAACATAGAAACATCAACAAATCGTAATTTAGGGAAAACCAAAATGTCAACATGTATGGGATTATTTTAATTTCTCCCTTTTTCAAATTGGTGTGGCTAAAATTTGTTAAGGTTGTGTGTGTGTGTTTTCTTTTGTGAATTTACTTACAAGTCATGTTGAAAATTAAAATCATATGTATAATTCATGATACTATATATACAATTGCCTGCCAACATTTACTGCCTTAGGGGGTTCCGATGACAGGAGAATGCGGTCGCCATATTATTGTTGGCTGCAGATTCGCAGAGGATTGTGGGAGAAGCTCGGCCTATTAGAGCCAATTTCAACAATGAGTATTTTGTGGATTTCATGACTGTTGTTGGAACTAAAAGAAGATAATCTGGATTGGCATGATCCTACAGGAGGAGAAGGGAGAGCTTTTGTTGCTGCCAAAGTTCACGATGGCAGGGTGCTTGCTAGTGGACCAAGGTGGCACGATCAAATCTATAAGAACGTGTTTGGTGTGATGGAATAGAAGTGAGAATGAAATAGTAATTCCTTCCTCCATTCTATTTATTTGCTTGGTACATTTTTTTTAAGAAATTTGAAATTACTATTCCTACTTTTATGGAAATAGCCATTCCTTTCACGTACTATGCTATTAGCCATTTCTAATCCTTCCAAATTTAAATTATGACAACATTGTCCATGCATTTATCAAACCTAGTATTCTATTGTCCAGGTGACTGTTTAACCTTAAACAATCATTTGCAATCCACAACATACTTAGAATCGTTCTTAGGCACAAGGGAATTCATTCTAAAATGAAGTACGGACCAACGAAGTGGTACATCTCCCATCTGCGCCGCAGTCTCCTCCAAAGCAACCAAAACCATTGGCTACAAATCATCTAATTTCTAATGGCTCTACAACTTTTGTAGTGGCACGCAAGCGTACGGTAACGGGATTACGTACCGATTACCAATACTAAATATTATACACAATATACAATAAAGAAGTGAATAGAGAAATTAAAATTGAGAGAGTGATCCGAGTGACAGACAGGACATAGCCAAGTAGCACCTCAAAATGTGATATTACCAATTTTTTTATTTATCTGCAGATTCTTTGTATGAGGAGGGTATGCCTTGCCGTGTGGCGGCTACGTGTCCGCCCACCTTTATTGGCCTCGCCATGCAAATTGCAATAACGACAAAACCTTCACTTGCTTAAAACCGTGTGCTAAATTCTATTATCTAACTCCACCACCCCTTGATTTCCCATCCAAACCATTTCCTCCCACCTTCCTTTATACCATTCTAATTCCCCATCAATCAGCACCTTCTTCAGTCGAAGCAACCAACAAAAATCAAAATAATCATCATGTGTCGAGGGTTTGTAGAGAACGAGAGTGAGAATCTCAAGATCAAAGCTTTCTACACTCAGCTATCAGTTTCCCGCGCCAACAACGCCTCCGTCCCGCCGGATTTCCTGACGCTGCATTTCCTCCCTCGCATCAGCGGTGGCCGCCTCGAGATAAACGGGTCGAGCATCCGACCCGACTCGCCCGCCTTTGTCACGCTCCACCGGGTTGTGTCCGAGGAGGCGGGGCGCGGGTTCAAGTACGGGAGCAGGGAGAGGGTGACGGTGTGTGAGGGGGGGAGGTTCGAGATCTACGTGGGGGATGTGAAGGTGTTGAAGGGCGTTTTCAGGAAATTGGATGAGGGCGATGACTGGAAGATGGAATGCAAGTGCGTGCT
>JAYDZE010077503.1:4052-25033 GCA_034509125.1 Monilaria moniliformis
CCCCCCCCCCCCCCCCCCCCCCCCCCCCCCCCCCCCCCCCCCCCCCCCCCCCCCCCCCCAGTTCCGAACTCTTACATGAAAAAGTTTTGTCATGGAAAGGCCTAATACACCAAACCACGTGTCCTTACACCCCCGAACAAAATGGAGTAGCTGAATGCAAGAATATAATCCTACTAGAAATGACCTAAGCCATGCTCATTGAGTCTCATGCTCCCAAACACTTTTGGCCCGAAACTTTAGCCAGTTTTGTATAACTCCTTAACCGGTACTTCTCAACAAGGCTCTTCATTTCAAAACCCCTATCAAATCCTGTCCACCTAAGTCCAAATTCCTTTAGCCCCTATCTTTCAACCTAAAGTTTTTGGCTGATCTGCTTTCATCCATATTCTCAAACATGAACGAACCAAACTCACACCTTGTGCCGTTAAATGTGTATCTTCCGGGTATGGAGTCAATCAAAAGGGTTATCGGTACTATGATCCCAAATCCTATCAAATATACTCGACCATCAATTGTGATTTTTCTTGAGACTGAGTACTTTTACAATCACCACCTTAGCGTTCAGGGGGAGAGTAAGAGTAGTGACCCATTAAGCTGGTTGTCGATGCCAAGTCCAGGTCCAGAAGCGACTCCAACAAAAAAAGTTAACAATGTTGCTAATCTAACTTTTGAAATGGATGTACAGTCCACAAAACTCGGTGACAATGTCTTTGAATCTTCCCCATATTGTAGAGGAACCAATGAAACAGGAGAGATGCGATGAGAAAATAAATAGACGCTTTGGCCAGAAACAACACATGGGAGATGTGTAAATTACCAAAAGAGAAGAAACTAGTTGGATGTCGATGGGTCTTTACCATAAAACGAAGACCTGATCGAGAAAAATCACCCCTCATAAGATTCGAACATTGGTGCCGTACTCTTCTAGCTAGTAAAGAAATGTATCCATCAATAATATTCATGATCGAGAAGTTAAAAACATTAGGCTTCAAATTCCTTGAGGGCTAAAAGAATCATTTAATAGGTGCAGTTAATTTACTATGAATGCAATGATGTTATACTTTCAGTGAAATATTCTCACGTTCTCACAAAAATATAATTTTCACAATAACTCATATTTATATATATAAATAATAAACAAAAGCATCCCCTCAAAAAATGTAAATAATACATCCATACAAGTTACAATACATTGGAATTGAATATATAAGGTGGGATTCGATAACATAAAATCAATTAGGAAGTTGTGAGAATTAGCGACTAGTCGAATAGAGATTTTTGGGACATTGGTGGATCGTCATGATTATTTAATTTTTCAACTACTTCTCCACACTGGAATTATTTTAATAATTCTATGGTCGAAACATACAGACAGCAGCACGAGTAATTCACGTGTGCTTGAAAGGGACCAATCCTAGTTAGCATTGGAAATACACGTGATTTTTCATGCCCTTTCTTAAAACTAAAGAAAATGAAGGAAATCTTGTGAATTATAAACTACGATTTCGAAATTATATTTATGAAGAGAACTTAATTTTTGAATAAACTTTCCAATCTATACCTATATAAAGTGAGTTATGTTTACAAAATTTAATTGTCCATTATAGTCTTATTATTTATTTAATTTTAAGGTAAATTTTTAATATAATGTATTATATTTATCTATTATTATTATTATTATTATTATTATTATTGAGTTAGTATTCTTATACTTTTTTATTCACAAATTTGACCTCATCCAATCCACGTCATCCAACAAAGTATCATTTATTAATATTAAAAGGATCATATATTTTTTGTAAAAAATATCATTTACTTTTATAAAAAAAATTATTTGCATCAAAGAAAAATGTCATTTGTTGTTAAGTATCAATTTGTATCATGTTTTAGGTTCACGATTTAATTACTTATTGATAGAAGCTAGTATGTTGTTGATAATAGTATTAGTATATCATTTGTTGTTAATAAAAATATCATATATAACATATAACTGGATGGGGTGGGCCAAATGGGTCATCACAGGTCAGGTTATTTCAACTCAAAACTAATATATAGTTTTTTGAGAAGTAAGAAAATACATTTTTCTTAATAGATTATCATTTTTAAATTTTTTAAAATCTAGATGTTTTATATATAATGTTATTGTAAATTATAGAAAAGTGAAATGATGAATATAACTTTCGAATATTAAATCAAAATACATTTTTTCACATACATTTGAAAAAAAATCTTATTATATAAAATTTGAAATGTTGGAAAAATAATAAATTAATAAAGTTTGAAAACTAAATAACAAGAACTCGCTAATTTTCGGAACGACTCTATGGGTCCGGGACTATTTACGGCTCAACCCTATCGGGTTGCATGCTATTCAATTTAGGGTCATTCGGATTGAAAAAAATTTCGGATTGAGATTTTTCGGGCTAATCAGGTTAATCCATGAATTTCGAGCGAAATTGACATCCCTATCCCACACAGGTACGAAAAAATATAAGATCTTTTTCTTTTTCTCGGGACTCGCGATACATTCTCGGACATTAATTACTTTTCTCGTTTAACTTTTCTTGTTGTCATCTTTCATGAGAAAGTGACAAATTATTTAACCCTGCTCGCTCTCTCTCTCTCTCTAGAAGTAAGTGCACAAAATCTTAAGTCCATCAAAATTGGTGAATAGAATCTGTCATAGAGAAAGATGAATTCCAAGTTCCAAATAATAAGACAAAGACCATATCTAAAGTTAATTTCCAATTTCCGATAGCGCTTTGTCTTTTACAATGCGACACCTTTGCTAGTAGCCACGACTCCAGATCCTTTCTTGATTTTTCAGTTTGTCATTTTCTACAAAGTAAAAATGCTCGCACTGTTGAACGATTTCCAATATGTACCATATATATTATGTTTATCTTTTACTTCCTTCTCCGACCACCAAAAAAATGTAGTAATCCCTTCGTGGCGCCCGACTTGACTCGTTTATTTTCGGCACGATTATTTAGGAGAGTAAAAATATTATAATGTAAAGATGTATCACTCACATATTTAATATAGTGCAAAATGACTATCCAAAAAATACATATCAAATCAAGTGAGGTAACCCGAAAAGGTTTAGGGAGAGAGTATCATTTTAGGTTCGACACAAGTTTTAATTAATGTTTGGTAGATATTTTTTGAGTGGAAAAATGGTCCCACCATTTTGAATTAGTGTGAGTTAAGAGATATTCTTTCTTTTTTTGTAAATAATGAGTTGTTGAGAGGTTAAATTATAAGAATTGATTGTCTCAAATAAAAAAATCATACTGTTTTCTATGGACGAACGAAAAAGAATATTATGATAAATTTTTTCATAGACAGGACATGGTGTAGCGCCCTGAAAATGAGAATTTAAAATAATTGAAGTTTGAGAAATTAGAGAATTAAATATAATTGAAAGTTATAAAGTTACTGAAATTAAATTATAATAAAAAATATGAGAAATTAAATAATGTTTTAATATATGTGTGTCAATTATTAATTAAAGTGATTTGTTAAAAATTTAATAGAGAACTATATATGGGTTATTTATCTTGATTAATAGTTGGGCTATCTATGTTTAGTGTCCATGTTGGGCTATTAATATTTAGAGTTACTTAAAGTTGGGCTTTAGTGCTTGAGTTAACAACAAGAGGGAGAAAGCCCATCACTTAAGCCCAAGAGAAGAAATAACTTAGCCAGCCATCATTCAACTCTCTCTAGCCATTCACGCGGACACACACTGGACGCAGAAATTTCGATATGTCGTAATTCACGGTGTACCAAATTTCGGTACGGTAAAGATATTGAAAATTTTTCATACTGAAATTTTGGTATACCAAAAAATTCGATAAGATAACGGTATGATATTTACTTATACTAGTATTTTTGAAACAGTATACAGTATAACAGTTTCGGTAAGGCATACCCACCATTCTGTATTCGTTCCTTTTATTTCAATGACCCGATTGACCAATCAAGAGCTAAGTCCCCACCAAACAATTTTCTTTTTACTCAAATCGATGTATTTTATACGAATCTATATGCAAAGCCCCTATCACATATTCATGATTTCTCGAAATCTCGAACTCCAAATTTAGAAAACAAACACAATCCCCGCCAATTTTCTTTTATGCCTATGCCCCTAAAAATTACACATAAGATAGTTAAGGGGCATTTACTTTGAATGATATAATAGATTGATAAAACATATGATTGAGTAATTAAAAAATAAGATGACCAAATAAACTCAAAATTAATTAATCCATCAAAGTAAACAACAGTAAATTGCTGAGATTATTATCAAATCACGCTTTCATCCTTTCATTCAAAGTAAACGCTCCCTAATAGCATGCATGTACTAACTAGACTGGTGTTTCTTTTTAAATCGAAGCAAGGTCCAATCCTCCAAGATTATAAATAGTTGCTCACATACTACGCCAAGAATTACACCCATATTTTGTTAGACATGGTGCATTAGACCACCAAAGGTTATTCTCCGTGCTCTAGTGAACCTTCGAGGCCGGTGACGATCAGTGCTGATCTATCTTGGTAGGCTCATCGATTAGGCTTCTCAAGTTCTCCTTCTCGAGTTTATCACATTGCATGCCATCTACTTCTGCAGCTGCCATTGAGCCCTGATCATATATAGAACAACAACAACTCTGATTGCTAAGCCATGAAACACTTGCATATTAGGAATTCAATGTGTACCTTTGAGCTTGTAGGCTCAAGTGTTGATTGTATCTTTCGAGCGAGTTGATCCATGGCCTCATCGTTCTAAACAATGAAACAGAGTAGCTGTTACATTTTCAGATGATCTAATATCTAACCGATGCATCAAAATTTCGCCATAAGACAAAGGCGAAGAAGGTATTCTACAACTCAAGTTAAGACTGCGAACTCATTTGCAGCTTCCCAAACCAAAACAAGGCATTTTTGTTGCAACTTCTAGGTTTCATTGAGGATTGTTTCGGTTTCTATCAGTACTTAATGCACAGAAGGTACCTAACTACAACAACGATTGATGTTTCGTATTTGAGAGCTTACGGAAGACATACCTTATCATTTGCCACAGATTCAACATATTCCATCTTCACCCTGCTAGGCGCATAATTACTGTATATACAGGAGAAAGAGAAGATAAATTATGATACGCAGAGAATTAGAAGTTTTTGAGCACAGAACAGAACTGTACCGTTCATAACCAATGTCAATGTTAGAATCGGGACGTTTTCTTTCATCTTTATTCTCTTCATCTTCGTCAACCTACACGGACATCTTTTATGAGAACTAACATAATCAAACATGCCATTTTTTATTTCATACATATAAATCGCAGGTTACATTATTGAAATGAGAAAGACCTCCTCTTATTGGAGATCCCACCTAAGAAGAAAATAAAGATGTTTAATGACATGTGAGTAGTTTTGTTAATGAATCAATCCTCAAACCCAATTGCTTAAAGTTTGTACACAGTTGATATTTTGTGTTCTCGTTGGAACCTTAAAGTCCGACAAATTGTGACGAATTGCTATACCCATTTTTATCAAGAATTGACTATGCAACAACAACAACAACTCTGTTATTATTGCAAAAATAAAAACTACCCTTACCTAATTCATTGTTGCCAACTTCAGTATCATTTGATTCATTGTGATAATAATAGTTCTTCTATTCTTGCATTTCCTCATTTCATGATTTCTATTACCCCACCTACCACTTTTTACTTTTTTTGCTTTACTTTCATTTTCATACAGTCTTGGTGTCATGAGGCTCTTCAAGCTTAAGCTCTGCTCGGAGTTGACCAACATATATCAATAGTACACAGATGAGCAATCAATCAATATTTTACAGAGGCAGAATTCTAAAAATATCCTTAATAAGACTCGACGTGTTCAGTTGAGGTAGAAACAAATTGCTATTGTAACTGAAAACAGCAGATATGGAGATAAAACCTTGTAATTGAATAAATCATCGGTTGAAAGAATATACCTCAGGTAGTTCCATATCGGGTGGCCGCTCCTGAAACTGAACACTTGGAGCATGCTGAAGTCTTGACAGATTCACAAGAAGCTCTGCTCTTATTTCTTCGAGCATGTCCCGACAGTTTTTGTTTTCCATGTTACTCGGAGAAACATGGAGAGTGTAGTCTGGGCCAAAGTACTCTATATATTCATGCTGTGGCATCTTATCATCGACCTCAATCCCAAGCGCCACTCCTGTCTGCTCAAAATACAGAAATCAATTACGACAATGGACAAAAGACAGAAGATGACCCTTGTTTCTCGCTCTTTTTGTAAGTCGAGAAAAGTGTATTTTTCTTCTATGTTTGTGGTAAATACTGGAGCTGCCTGAGCAAAGTCGAGTTTTTACATTGTTTTGTTCACTTATGGAGGTGGCACTTGTGCACATACATCACTATGGATCTCCAAAAAAATATGCGAAATTAAGGAAAATGTAGAGAAAGTTTCAAACTGTCAAAGAGAAGATAGTTCAAAAGCAGACAAATCTGAGATTACCAAGACATCCAAAACTGAAAAATAACAGAAACCAGAAACTTGCAAATTTAAGCGGTCTTGAACAAACAGCATGTATTAAAAGAAAATTCTCAATTCTTTAAAAACACACTCAAAGTAAAAAAATAATGAATAAAAGTTTGGGCAAAACATTTAAATATATTCTTAGAAAACCACTAATGGTGACACTAGATAAAAAAATATTTCCTTCTAACATAAAACTTTTACTGTATGTAGCATGTAGAAGTTGCTTTCTAGTAAATTTTGGTTTTTCACAGTTTTGTTAAGAATCAAAATGCTTCGTTGGTGATTAATACAAGAGATTTTATGAAGAAAATAATGAGAATAAGCAATGACAATAATTCATCTTGCAACAAGCTATGGACTTTGCTTCCACAATGATATTTCTAATTGTAGGGAAAATAATTAGATGGTAATTGTGTTACTAATAGTCCAATCCTCATTATTGCGCGTTTAGCAGGCAAAAAGAAGCCACATAAAGGCAAAAACTTCCTCATTGCAGGGAGAAGAGATTTTACATTGTACCATCTTGATTTAGTTGAGTATCTTATTAGACCCTATCTCAATGAGGGGTTTAATTTTGGCAAGGCTTAGGAATAAAATAAGGCTAGATACCAAAATGCCAAAAAAAAAAACACACAGCATACCTCATAACACCAGCAACGAGCAACATTACGTATCGTGTAGCCACCTCCGCCAAGTAAAAGAAGGGGCACGTTGAAAGATCTCATAAATCTGACGCACTCTGCATGACCTTTAACCGATAGGTTAAAGCAGCCTAACCTATCCCCGGATAGGGAATCGGCCCCACATTGTAAGACGACTGCTCCAGGCCTAAAAACTTCCATTACCTTACTAATAATTGGCTTAAATAAGGATTGATAGCTTTCATCATCGATTCCATCATCTAACGGAACATTAAGTGCATAATATTTCCCCTTTCCGAATCCAATATCTCGTATGTCCCCAGTACCAGGAAAATAATCTCCAAATTTATGAAAGGAAACAGTCATGACTCTGTCAGTTATATAAAAAGCCTCTTCAACTCCATCACCATGATGAATGTCGATGTCCACGTATAAAACACGCTGCAATAGGAGCATACACCACATATATATGAGAATATAAACTGATCGAGAGCATCAACCCCATTACCAAGCAAAATAACTGATTATCCTTTACAAGTCTCTTTTATCTCATTTACTACACTTATCAAAGTATGTTCTCCTTAAATATATTTTAAATGAAAACTTGGTAATGTCATTTTTCCAAAAAATGACAGTTTGATCATGCTTTTACGAACATAGAAGGTTGTGTTACCTCATGAGTTTTAAGGAGTTCCAAAATGGCCAGCACTATGTCATTGACGTAGCAGAAACCAGAAGCCTCGCATTTTTTGGCGTGGTGCAACCCCCCGGCCCAATTTATGGCAATGTCACAATGTCCGTGATTTAACTTCACGGCGCCACCGATGGATCCTCCAGCATAGGTCTGGCAGAAAGAATAAAGGCCGTCAAAAACAGGGCAGTCTTCTCCAACATTGAATCTCTTCAGCTGCCTCAACTGATCTTGTTGCGTCTCCGGTGTGATTCTTCTCAAGAAAGAGACATAATCGTCTGCATGAAACCTGCAAAGATCCTTCTCTCGAGCAGGGTTGGGCTTCAAAACATGCATGTTTTGCAGTAACCCGTAATGTGCAAGAAGAGCATGAGTCATCCGCATTCTGTGGGGCTTCATCGGATGACCCTGGCCGTAATAGTAATTTCCAACCTCGGGGTCGTAGAAGTAGCACACTTTTCTTTTCGACCCGTCTGCTCCAGACGGTAAAGAGTTACCCCCTGTATCCATTACCCTGCACATGAAAAAATAAGCTATGCAACTCAAGAAAAGGAATTTACTGAAAGGGATGAAGAAAGCTAAAGTGAAACTGAGGTATGATAAGATCAAATCAGAAGGGCTAGTAAAAGTTTGACATGTAAGTTCACATCACCAATAAAACCATTCAATATCAGTTAAGCACGTTGTGATCGCCAAAACCAGTAGTTTATTTTCAAAAGGCATTAATTGGACGTCGAATATCAAGAGAAATACGGTGGTTGGAAGTCTCCAAGAATAAAACTCTGATGGAAGATCATCGTGCACTAGTTGCATTCTGCTTCAAAATAGTAATATCAACATATCTCGGGTAAGTAAACATTTCCTTCCACAAATGCAGGAATTCCTGATTGGAATTTGAAAGTCAAAATCCATCTACTTGAAAACACCCTCTAAAGGAAACAAGATACTTCAAAACACCCTCTAAAGTAAGCTGAACAAGAGATATCACTTCAAGTCATAATAAACGTTGAAAAGAACAACTATTGGGAAACAATGACGAAGTAAACATTGTGCTATCGGAATATACAAGTTTGGAAAAACAGAACCACACAGAGGCAGACCTCTTGTTTAAAACTCAAGCAGGACAACCAGCACGGGCACAGCAAGAATGCAAAAGATAAGGTAGTTTTACTGAACTGCTTCAAAGAGATCAAGAGTAAATCAATCAACAGTTAAATATGGCTCTCCCATTCATAAACTATAAGCCATTTTAGATAATCAAAATAGAAGAAAAAATAGCAATCAAGCACACAACTTAAGACAAGGAGATCGATGTAAAGACAGAGACAGCAAGTACTGTTCCTAGACGATACTCATACCTATTTGCAGAAAGGAACAGTGGTATCACCTTACTGACAAGGTGAGAGGTGAAATGAAAACGATGATCCTTCAAGGTCTTTCCACCAATCCACATATACAATTTGCTCTACTTCCCAGTATTGATGTGACTTGACTTTCATATTTTTAGACAAAGAAATGCACCTTTATGTCCTAATTAAGCTAGTGTCTGAATCTGGAGGGAAGCTCTCCAGCAATCAACGACAAAACATTGACAAAAGTGCATGATATATTTGTTATTGCCTCATTCAGAAGGAAATTTGTAGACATAAGATCAATCAATAGTTCTTGCCAAGTAAAAGAAAAAGATAAGATCATTAAACAGAGTTGCCAGTCACATAGTTCGACTTGGATCTACAAATCTACCACATCATCAATGCCAAAATCCATTACAGAATATGATGCATATGTAACTGAAATAGTACCGCGTGGACTTCCACAGCATATATGAGGAGCTCGTTTAACATGATTCAAGAAATCATAATCAACATGGTCTCAACCATATCACTCCCAATATCCTTTTACAAATATGATACAGAGAATTTCTTCAGAAAGTACTTAGAAACTGTGTGGTGGCCGAGAATTAATTGCATAAGAGAAAATTCAAAATTGGAAAGAGAAATTATATTTCTCTATCCTCTTCCTGTGGAAAATTCAAGCCAAGCACAAAATTAAAACCCCTCCCATCCCCAAAAAACACACGCATATAAAAAGGACAATATGAAAAGTGGGATGCCCAAAGCTGAATACAGTGCACTATTCCGAATTCTCAGAACTTCAATTCTGTGGAAACTTCTGAAAATTGGCAAATCTATCAAGTTAGAAAAGACTTGAGGAAATTTAAGAAAGGGATAGTGGACTCAGAATTAAAGATGAAACAGACAGAAATACAATAAACTAGGGGAAAACCTTGAGAAATAAACATAAAACACCAAACTGCAGGTATTAATATTGCATTGCTGGAGAAGGAACAATGCGAACGCAGAGTTATCAAAATCTCCATGCACGTTCGCAAACTGCTGAAAACATTAGTGTTGGTTGTGATCATCAACTCTTGCACTGCATGTGCATGCAGACTCCTAAAAATTGAGTCTTTTCTTCCAATTCGGTGTGAAAACATACGGAGAATTTAAGATATTTATTGGCAAAGAAACCCCTTTTGCTAACCGGATCTTATTCATCATTAACGTCATGTCATTCCCACTTGAAGGGCATAAATTTACAAAAAGTCTGTTTCATTTTCTTGGTAGAGAAAAAAGCAGTGACACTGATAATGAGATCTTAATGGAGAATTTGAATTATACAAAAAGGAGATGGAGAGAAGTACCTGAAAGAGGGAACTGCCGCCACAGCAGGAGTGAGTGTTTTTTCCTCGTATTATGTTTTGGGTGTTTGGAGTCGCCGTTGGTTTCCATAATTTTGCCAAAAAAATAGCACTTGTTAGTTGCCTACCATCGTTTTGTGCTTTATGTTCTTTTGTTTGTTTTTTTTTTTTTTTTAATTTCTTTATAACTCATCGGATATTAGGAAATCTAAATAAACTGATTCTTTGCACTTATAATACATCAAAATATTATCATACTATTTATTTAATTTCGAGTTGGTTAGTTTTTTTAAATTTCCTTCGCTGAATAGCGGAAGTTATCACCTTGTCGATTGTCAAGGAACATCCCATTAATGGTCCTATGGAGCTCCATCCATGGAGGTTTAAACCAGAAGCCGTCTGCTACTATGTTTTTTTTTTTTTATTATTATCTATATATATGCCTAATATTATTTGATATGTCAAATTGATATCTAACTTAGCCTATTCAATATGGTGAGATTCGTTCAATCCAATATGATTCCATTTTTCAATAAAATATTTATTTCTTTCTTATACAACTCTATGTATTCTCATTTTCATTAGTAACACCAATCCAACATAACTTTTTTTTTTCTTCGATTTCAGCTATCTATTATCTAATTTTTTATTTTTTAAATAAAAAGAGTTCATTTAAATTTTAAATTTTAAATTTATAATCATATTAAAAATAATTATTATCATGCATTATAATTGATACTTCACTCGATAACAAATAAAAATTACAAGAGTTTAACCATAACTGAAAATAAATAACATTTTGATAAAATAATTGGAATAATTCGGATCCATAATTTTAAATGAAAGTAAATATGTGAGCAAAAAACTAAGAGAATATGAAATTATAAAGAAGAAATTTGTTTGTGAAAATAGTCTGTCTTATATGTCAAAATAGTTTAACCCAAAACCCTATGGTTGATATACTTAATAAAATAGAGTAGTGAACTCAAGTTAGATACTCAGAGTACTATCACATGTACGATATTGATAATACGATGTAGACATATGTTCCAAGATCGGGGAGACTAATATCGTAGCATGTGATTCATACTAAATGTATATTATACAACCAATATGGGTAACGGAAGCCTCGATCACTACTTCTAAGTTGTGTGAGACCTACTAGATCAATAAGAGATCTCATTATAGTACCCTCATGGACCTTTGACTGTTTCTTGAAGTTTCAATTCATTGTCAGTCATCTTAGTATATTGCCAATGATCATATATGATTCGGTCTAATAGGACATGTCTAGAGAGAAGTTGAATTGGAATAGAGAGACAAAGAAAAGACAAGATCATTATAGTGTCTCATTTGATTTGTGTTCATTGGCCAGTCAATTGTGTTTTATATGGTAAACACTATTGAGAATACAAAATGTTTGTTGTAACATCTATGATACAAAAGAGAGTGAAAAATACAAAATGTGACTAAATGAATTTAGGGTGTTGTATACTATGGCCACGTTTGATAGTCATGATAAGATATCACAAGATTAAAAAAAATCGTGATAACAATCAAGATAAAAATTAAGATAAAGATCAAGATTAGCTTTTAAATTTGTCATTTGGTAGATAAGATAAAAATAAGTGAGTGAAGAAGACCTGCTACTTTATTTTCATGCTTTGAATATTGAGAAGAAAAACATTGTTCTATTACTTGTTGAATGTTGTTAGCTTGTGGATCTTCTTAGATATTTGGTTGTTGAGTCTGTTTTGAAGCTGTTGAACTTTGTTCCATTTTCGTTTTCTATTTCACATAACTTGAATCTGCATTTATGTTTTGTTTGTTGATCTCTTGCATAAAAAATGACAATGTTTGGTGAAACTTTATGGACTGCATGCTTCAGGACAATTTGCTCGTCTTTTCCTTTCAGATCCAAGTTGTATTCGTCTAGCTTGATTTTAAGCCCAATGAATCAAGTTATACTTTTAGGAGGTCAAGTCTTGAATCTTGCTGAAATATGTTCTGCTTGCTTAGTTGTTAAGGTTTGTGTTTGTTTGAGTGTGTCTAGGGATTTAGACTAGAAAAGTCTTAGTAGTTTGTTTGTTAGTTTGCTTGCATTTACGGTTTTTTATCACTTCGTTGCAACCTGCTTTCAGACTAGAAAAGTCTTTGTAGTTTGTTTGTTAGTTTGCTTGCATTTACGGTTTTTTATCACTTTGTTGCAACCTGCTTTCCTTTTCCCAGTTTAGTGCCACAAATCCCTGCATTCTGTTTATTGTCTGGAAAAAAAAAGTTGGTTATTTTCTAAAATGGAAGGTCAAATCCTTTCTTTTTCTAGCATCAAGTTGTTAGTTTTCTTTCTTGGTATTTCTTTTCCCTAGTCTAGTTGCTTTCCACCCAGATCTGTAGTCGCTTGTTTAATTTCTGTTAACTTGGTCATTTTCAAGGAAGTGTTGTAAAAGGAAAATGTTCAATCCTGATTTTTCTTCTACAGTTAGGATTAACAGTGGTTACGTGCCTGAGACATTCAAGTTGCCCAGTTTGTTTCCGAAGTTCTGGCTTGCTGATTTGCTTAGTTTAGATTGGTGTTTTGATTTGTTTCCCAACCTTAGTAGTCAATTTATTTTATGCATTCGACCAGTTAAATGGCATTAGGCGTGGCGGCATAGCCAAATCCTTTTAGGTTGTAGGAAACATTTAATAAAACTCTCATTTCTCGTAGGTTTGATACTCTCCTTACCTTATATTAATTAATAGTATTTTGAAAATTAGGAAACAATATAAATTTTATTGATAGGCTGATTCTTTTCCAACGAACCAGATTTAGCTACTATTAGCCACATTTGTTTGAAACATCAAACATCCAATTTACACTGTTTGGCCCATATATGTAATCTTATATGAGCCTAATCCATTCTATCAAATAGATCCTAACTCTACTATAGTTATAAGTTGCTATGCATAACTAACAGTTGTATAGCAGCTAGCTCTCACGGTGAAAGTATGTTGGTTGCACAGCCTACTTCCTAGTATGAACTTAGAGAAAAAATAGATTAGGGATAACAGTTTCTTAATCTCAATCACGAGAATGTTGTGCCATTATGCGTTTCGGTTGCCCATACGGACATATCGGAACTGCATGTTGGTGGTTAGCAAACTGCCAAGAGAGGGCAATTTACATGAAGAACAGATAACTGCACAAATGCAATTAACAAGTGAATAACTGCTATTCCTATGCATAATATGGGTATGATGAACGTGGGACAATGATAATGAGGCAAGTGACGAACAAGAGAAGATCGACACAAGAAAGGAAGAAGAAGTTCTTCTCAAGAAACACCATACACGCACAAGCAATTATTCTCGTACGTTGTCTCTCAATTCGTAAGATTGCACTGTAGAATCAAGATTGATTAATCTCGACCAGTATATCAAAGCGTCGCTCAAAACGATCTGGATAAGTTCTAATCACCTCGTTGGAATTCCACAAATTATATATCGCGTATTTGTATGCAATTTTCGCGTTATAAAATATGTTTCAAGTGGATCACTTCAAAAGCTAGAATATATTCATTTCTGTAATATATTGTTCACCAACCATACTATCTACTTGCAATAAAGAAATCTCCACTTTTGCCCAACTCAAGGATTTTGAATCACTTTCCAATTAATATAAGTAGTGTGTAGTGGACATTAGTGCCAACAAGCCGAAAGCTAGCTATACTTGTTTGGACTAAAAATCGCCATCATCTACGTACACTCCTATTCTTTTATTACATTTCGATACATCACGTTGATTTGGCGCTACAATTCCAACTCAAACAGTCACAAAATCATAACTTTGCAATATCAAATGGATGTTGGATTTAGAAATCAGTTTTGGACTTTGTAGCTCAAGCTCTAGAAATTTCAGTTATGGTCTCAATTTCAGTGGCCGATAATAGTATCTATTGGAATTGATGTGGATGGAATATATTTGTTAAAACCAATAATAACATGGTTCTTCAAAAACTAAAATCATAGATAGTAGATATTAATTAATTTTTAATTTTGCGTATGTTGGAATAATAATTGTGAAAGAAATTAATAGATTAGATATCAAAATAATATTCTGCTTAGGGATGTCATTTTAGCCTGAAACCTATGGGTTGATCCGATTAACCCGACAACCCGATAGGGTTAGGGTTGAAAAATCTCAACCCGAATGACCCTAAATCGAATAACCCGCAACCCAGTAGGGTTGTGAAAAAATGTATGTGAAAAAATGTATTTTGATTCAATATTCGAAAGTTATGTTCATAATTTCACTTTTCTATATTTTACTATAATATTTAATATAAAACATTTAGATTTAAAAATTAAAAAAAATGATAATTTATTAAGAAAAATGTATTTTCTTACTTCACTAAAAGCTATATATTAATTTTGAATTGAAATGACAATCATTTATTAATATATTTCTTTGTTACAAATATACATTTATTAAAATTAATATATTAATTAAAGAAATTCATAAAAAAATTGAGCCCAATTGACCTGATGAGTTAGTCCGAAACCCGACAATTTAGGGTTAAGATTGAGAATTTTTAACCCAAAAAATTACAACTCAAATAATTCGTAACCAAATAGTACCATGACCCAATAGGATTGGCCTCCCTAATTCTGCTCATATTATAATAGCTCTCCAAAAACGGGACGATGTCACAGGATGAAATTTGATCCATGTGAGAGCATATCCCAACTTTAGTTGTTTGTATTAGAGATAGAAATCTAGATGGTGCACGCATTTAACGATGACGACTTGAATCCTGAAAAGGTGACTCTCTGACACAAAGTTGTCAGCGGCTGACTATTTTTGATCTTTGACATTTTTTACATTCACACATTTTTCAGACCAGATAGTAATCACCCAACAGCATGTGCTATAACTACTACAGCTGTTGCCAAAGCTTTCAAGTATAGCCATCTCTCAAAATCATTTCTTCTTTTGCTGTACCAATTAAGGAGCAGATATTGCAGGTGCCTCTCTCTCTCTCTCTCCCTCTCTCACCTGCATATGTGATATATTACTTGTAACTGTTTCAATCAAAAGGGATTCAATTCCTCGTGTTTAAAGTCATGAGTATGCTATTATTTCCTTGTTGACTTAGTTTATTGAGTGATGGATTTGGATTCTTGGATGTAGCCATAATTGGTATTGTTGAGTTGCCCATTGTATATAATTTATCAATTTGCGGCAGCTGATATATAATCCAAACAGCTCGATTATGGAATTCTGTTTTGGATAAGTACAAAATTTGTGCAGTCGTAAGTTAATCTGTCTCCAATTATTATCTGCCCTGTGCTTTTAATTTAAAGGGTATTTGATCCTTGATTGGTACAATTCTGAAATTTGAGAAGACAAAATTAGAATGATAGAATTTGGTCAGAATTTGGTAGTCAATACAAGAGAAACAGTAGTTTACCACTCCCTGCATCGCAGATTAGTCTCCTAATCCTTTTTGGTTGCCCTCTTTCTTTATTAAATGATCATCAAATATATCCCTATTTATGGATCTGGGGATTGATAATCTTTCATTTTAGGTGAGTAAATGAGGATATAGTTTTTCAAATATGCAGTTTATTAACTCTGTTGAAAATGAGATGGGATCAATAATTTCTGAAAAAGTTGTGATATGATGAATCTTCATTGCTATGTCCATCCAAAACTGTATGTTGTTTAGTCGTTTGGGAAATATTAGTTGCTGGAATCAAGGACTTAAATCTTACAAAAGTTTGCAAGATGTGGCTGATATGCTGTGACAATAATGAATTTTCTTGATTGAAAGTGAGTGATATCTAGGATCCAATCTTGCATTTTGGCTGGGCTTGTGTTAGATTCTTTGGAGATATGCATCATGCCTTAAAGTGCAGCGTTTTCTTGTTAAAAAACGATCAATTCTGTGTAATTTTGGATTGAGAATCGAGACACAACATTATCTACAGTTTCATTAGCTCACACTGCTTCTCACACTATCTATGCAGTGTTTTCTGTTATTAAGTCGATATAAACCTGCCACGTTATGGGAAACAGCGAATCATCGCCTGATGAATATGAAAATTTTTCACGTCAACCAGCTGCACACGGAGGATACACGGTTGAAACTGGCTACAGACCTCAATCTCCAGAGCATGCCACAAGTTCAACACAAACTAGTTATCAGCATCACACCCCGTTAGAAACAAGAACTTCGATGAATACTAACAACTATAGGAAGAAACAGCACTCTGCATACATAGCAGATAACTTCAACTCTTTGGACGAGGTATCTGTTTTCCTCATACTAGTATTGTGTTTTTGGTTCTCAAACTGCCACTGCATTGTCGTGGCGACTAAGTCTTTGCTTGGTAGTCTGTTGTTATATGTTTTGCATATTTATTTCATTTCACACTTCAGTAGTTCTGAGTTATGGAAATCAAGGGACAAGATATATAAACATGCTTTCTGCGTGTTAAGTTCGGAAAATACCCAAACTAATATTCCAAGATTGGGTCCATATATTTTTACTTTCCGGCTTTATGATTTCCGCATTAGTGTCCTATTTACGGGTGTCCAACAGATCGATATTGCCATCATTTTGCTTGTCCAAAAAGAATGCTTTCTTTAGACATTGATTTCGGTTGACTAAAACAGGATATCATCATATTTACAGGTTATCAATGCACTAAGAGAAGCTGGCTTGGAATCATCAAATCTGATTCTTGGAATCGATTTTACCAAGAGCAACGAATGGACAGGTGATTCATTTAGATAAAACTCATTTCTTGTATATGAAGTGTTGTATCAGTGAGAGGAGCATCTTACTTAATTAAGGTTGTAGGAAAGTATTCTTTTCACAGAAAAAGCCTCCATGCTATCGGTAGCACTCCTAACCCGTATGAGCAAGCCATTTCCATTATTGGAAGAACTTTATCTCCCTTTGATGAAGACAATTTAATACCTTGCTTTGGATTTGGTGATGGTAAGTTATATTTTTTCCATTTGTTTTGGGGGTGGGGGGAAGGTTCAAGTATCCATGTTGATAATAATCAGATGGATTATATTTTCTTTTCAGCAACGACACATGATCAACATGTATTCAGCTTTTACCCTGATCATCGACCTTGCAATGGGTTTGAGGAAGCACTTGCACGATATCGAGAAATCGTTCCACTTCTGAATCTATCGGGTAATCATTCACTTTGATTTGCGTTTATTATCTGCAGCTGTCATACTTTCTGGCTGCCTTCTCTCAGAGATGACCCTCTTTGAACGAGAATCTTGTAAAATTCCTTATTAACGAAGAAGGTGTATCAGTTGTTAATAACTTGAATTCCAGTTGGAGACTGAACATGGAGTGCTCTTGTTTATTACACAACAGCAAAGAGTGATAGCTGTTCACAAAAGATGCCATTAGTAGCTTAATGTCAAATGAAAATGAATATAAAGGACATTCTGCTATAATCTATTTAGGATTTTGCATTTTCTAGATTGGACAGCTTTTCTTCTTTATTTCAAGAACTCCTCAAGTTTCGTATCAGAAAAAGATAAATATTCTCTCACTACAGATCGTTCACCTGTTGTGGGACTTAATTTGTTTCCAATTCATATTGTAATTGAACTTGCAAAGGTTAAAACAACCATGTTGACTGCTATATATCAAGTTAATTCCAGCTTCAAGAAATAAGAGTTTACATGATTTTAGTAAAGGTAGAATATTGGTTGTGAACTTGTGATTGATCGTTTCCTCTTGGTGGGAATATTCATATTAGTTACGACTAACTTTACTATAAATGCTTTCTTGTGGCTGCTTGACATACAGGCCCAACGTCATTTGCACCAGTAATTGATGCAGCGGTTCATATAGTGGAGAAGAGCAGTTTTCAGTATCATGTCCTGGTTATCATCGCAGATGGACAGGTCACGTTTCTTTTATCCATTGTATTTATCATTTAATTTCTCGCGTGCAAAATAACTCATTAAATTTTTTCTATAATCAGGTAACTAGAAGCCCCGACACATTACCTGGAAAGTTAAGTCCTCAAGAACAAGCAACTATCAATTCGGTAGTTGCTGCAAGGTAAATGGATTTATTAATTTAAGTTGTTGCATGATCCTTTTAATAAATTAGATTATGTTGTTGTATTCTTGCCTTATGTAATCCGTAGCATATTAAATGCAGCGAATATCCCCTCTCCATCATTCTTGTCGGTGTGGGAGATGGACCATGGGATGAGATGAAAGAATTCGATGATAACCTTCCTCAACGAGCATTTGACAACTTTCAGGTACTGCACACTTTCTGCAAACTGTATTTAACTTTTGGTGTCGAGCTATAGTTTGGTTTACCCTTGACACGAAATGTGAGTATGAAGTCGACATCTCTCTTGTGCTACAGTTTGTCAACTTCACAAAGATCATATCCGAGCACACGGAGACAGATAAAAAGGAATCAGCTTTTGCCCTTGCTGCTTTGATGGAAATTCCACATCAGTACAAAGCAACGCTGACACTACGATATAATGAGTAAGACCAGAAACTAAATACTTCTCTTTTTCTCAGTACTCAAAATTGGCACTCACCGGTCCATCTTCAATGTTATGTCTTCGAACTATCCGATTGGAGTCCCTAGCTCACCCCTAATTCGTGATGATTCATCTCTCACATCTCAATAAATCAAACAAGGATGTGATTGTTCTCTTGTTTTCCTCTTTTCAGAAGGCACAGTTCAGGTCCTAGGAAACTACCTCTTCCTCCTCCTCGTGCAATAATCGACCACGACAAGGAGAAAGCTACAAGATCAATTGCACATATGAGCAGCCGAGAACCAGCTGAATCTGCGGGACCACCAGCTGAACAAGTATGTGAACTTCCACACCCATTGTAGCCTCTTATTATACATGTTGCTATTTTTTTCTGTTCCGTATGCTAACACTTCTTCCTCTTGTTTCAAGGCATGCCCGATCTGCTTAACCAATCGGAAGGACTTGGCTTTCGGCTGTGGACATCTGGTAAGCATCTATAACTCGAGTTTTGCAATCTTCAGCACCACCTTGAATAGCTGCATAAGTCGAGGGAATGTTATACGTTCGCGAAACTAAGCTAAATTGTCTTAAGATTAGCATCTGAGAAATGAGTCTACTTCTATAAATGATCCAACATTGAGGCTTGTCTGTTTGGCGTTGGGTTGTCTGATTGTATATGCAAATTTGCAGACATGCAGGGACTGTGGCGCGTCGTTATCTTCGTGCCCCTTGTGCCGGAAGCCTATTACTACTCGTCTTCGACTTTACGGTTGACATTGAGACTTGTAGCTCGAACATCCGATGGTTTTTCCGATTGAAGATGCAACTCATCTTGAAATTTGAGGCCTTCTGTGCTACATTGTATGTTTGGTCTTCTTTGTCTCGTTAAAAAATTTCACTCATTTCGAGTTCAATAATAGGAGTGGTCTATGGAAATTATTGTTGAGGAGAGAGAATGATTCATCTTGTTCGAAGCAATATGTACAGTCTTTAGTGAAATAACTTATGCACTTATAAATCAACTCTTTCCAATCCCATGCTTTTAATGAGATGCCAATCAAACAAAACTAATTCAAATGATAGAAATTATGAAAGACTTGAAGATATTCCAAAGTTCAAATGATAGAAATTATTAAAGACTTTGAGAATTTAATATATCATGTTAATATATTTAGTTTAAGTTTATATATTTAATATATCATGTTAATATATTTAGTTTAAGTTTATATTTTTAAGTAAAAATATCATTTGTGAATAACACAAACTTTATAACAAGTGCAAAGAATTTCTTTTATTAATTGTAGTTGTCAAAAGAATTTAAAGCAGAGGAACTTCTAGAATGTGCCCACTCCACAATTAAATCCTCTCTTAAGGCCCCGTTCTGTAGGGGTGTTAATGCATGTTAGGATACATTTAACATGGTGTAACAGTGTTTAAAAAGCTGTTCAGTATTTAAGACAGGGCCCGTGTTTGGTATCCGGGCCCGTCTTGAAAAACGCGAAATGCACTGTTGGTTCATGATATCCCATGACACCTTATCTTTCTCCACACATGCGATAACTCCACTGTTTGCCAGATTATTTTGCCTCTTCCATCCTCTGCCCTTCTTCTTCTCACTCTGCGCCAACCGATTTTTTGCGGGCCTCCTCTTCGGCGTCCTTAAAAAATTGTGCGGTGGTGCGCAGGTTTCGCGGAGGCAGTGGGCGGTTCGCGGCGGTAGTGAGGGGGAACTCTTCGGCGGTGGTGTGGAGTTTCGCGGCGGTAGTGGTGGGTTGTTCTTCACAGCCGCCGTCGCTCCACAGCCGCCGCCGCCACTGCATGGCCGCCGATTCCTTCGGTTCTGGTTTGTGCGTTTCGATTTGGGCTTC